>APFE030678795.1:0-22640 GCA_000404065.3 Pinus taeda
CATCATTTTCAATCCATTTATGAAAATTCTTGAATGTTAGGAAAGCATCAGATTTTCTCTTCAATAAATAAACCCAACGCATTCTGGTGTAGTCATCAATAAATGTCATGATATATTTATTTCCATTTGTAGAAGAAACAGGCATTGGACCACATAAATTTGAATGAATAAGTTTAAGCTTCCTATGTGCTCTTGAATGTGAGTCATGAAAAGACTGTTTGCTATTATTTCCTAGAATGCAAGCATCACATTGCTTAAGCTTTCTAGGAATTGTAGGCAAACCAACAACACCATTTTTCTTCAATAAGCGGAGACTGTCATAGTTTAAATGTCCAAATCTAGCATGCCATAATAAACTTGATGGAAGTTTACCTTCTTCATGATGAGAAATATATGAGAAATGTTGTGCATGAGCAGATGTTCTTTGCAGTTTGAAAAGTCTTTCTTCTTCTATTCCCCTCATGACAAGTGAGTGATCAGATGCTTTTCTCACCTCAAGCTTGCCATCAAACATATGAATGGAGTGACCTTGCTGGCGGATGTGGACCAAGGACAGCTAGTTTCTCTTGAGCTGTGGGAGATATAGAACATGATCCAGAAGAAAGTCTGGAAGACCAGGCAGTTTAACCTTGATTGTGCCAAGCCTTGATGGCTTGATTTTTGATTGATCTGCAAAGTATACTGCTCCATCAACATTGTCAGTGAAATCTTCAAAAAAATATTTTCTATGAGACATGTGGCAAGTTGCTCCTGAATCAAGCAACCAATCATTTTTCCAAGAAGCAAGTGAGGCATTAAACAAATCTTCATTTACTCGAATGTTACATTGTGCCTCAACATAATGAGCGGATTCAGGTGCTTTACCTTTGTCTGTATCATCAAATTTACCTTTCTGTTGGTTTCTTCTCTGCTCAATTTTGTCCCATGGTAGCTTGCATGTAGAGGCATCATGTGATCCATTTCTTTTGCAGCGAATACAGTGTAAATCTGCCTTTTCTCCTTGAGAATGTCTGCCCACCCTACCTCTGAAATATCTTCCTCTTCCTCTTCGTCCACTTCTTCCTCTTGTAGAATCTTGAGCAGGATGCTTTTCTTTATGAGCAAGGCACACAGTCTCTTCAGAAGATTCAGGGGTTGTCTTCTTTCCAAAAGCTTTCTCTCTTTCAGCAAACTTTTTTACAAGAGAGTCAAAGGTTATATCTTTGAGATTTCCATTTGCTTGCAATGACTCAAGATAATTGGAGTAAGTAGGATAAAGTGCCTTGAGAAAAGCAATAAGAGGAATATCCAATTCAACCTTAGTGGATTTTATATCATGTATTATAGACTTTACTTCAGATGCAAGAGTAAGAGGATCATTATTTTGCAGTTCAAGAGTGAAGAGCTTAATCATGAGTTGAACAACTTCAAGTGCAGAATGTGAGTCATAGAGTTCTTTCAGCTTTTGTAAGGCTTCAAAGGCAGTTGAATATGACGAAATATGACGACTCACCTCTTCATTTACAGATGTTGCGATTAATGCATAAGCTTTATTGTTCTTGTTTTCCCAAATGACGAGCTCTTTGCCTGAGGTAGGTTGTACTGGGTCATTGTCTCCTTCTCCGACACACACTCCTTTCCATAACTCATTGAAAATGAGGGTGTGTTTTATCATCCGGGACCATTCAGGATAGTTCTCCTTGCCAGTGAGAACTATTCCCACCATAGATATGATTGAATGCATTGTAAAATCCAAGAGTTGTAAAAATACTTCTGCTGCTCAAAGAAAATTGATTCTGATATCAAAATGTAATCTGGCCTCAAACAATATATTAAACATAGTTAAACGCAGGAGCGTTAACTATCTTAGTCACTTTGAAAACAACTTTATGAAAACAACACTATGGTAGCCCAAACAACACTATGGTATAATACATATGTATGTATTCTCAAACATTATACCTCGCTGCCCTAAAAATCTTCACTGCATATAACATTTTAATGCATTGTATTTTAACACCATTCAAACACTAACGGGATTCAAACCCATGACCTATACAATACAACCTCCACAACTTTACCAATACACCATCGGTATCCATGTCCATGCATGCCTCCAGACATACTGTGCCGAGGGTTTGCGGGATTTGAAAACCTCTATAATGACAATTACTCGGTAGCTAATTTGTCGTTCAGCAAACCCTTGCCCCCCGGTATTTTATCTTCGAACAGAAAATTCTCCACAACCCTGGCTAACAAATAATAATAAAAAAAAAGCTTGCAATCAAACAACGTTGGAGAGGTGAAAGGATATTTTATGAAGCAGTTTGAGTTTTTGCTTCAAGTCTAGAGGAATGATCATAAGATGTTCCCGCCGTGTTCCTTGAGGATTTAATAATGGCCCAGAGGTATCAAACCTGGTCTTGAACAGTTGGGGATCGATCCGCAGACCTCGAGCAACGACAAAATGAAAATAATAGTTTAAATTGAACCTTTAATAAGGGTTTTTGCCATAAATTTGAAATGTGTGTAGAACCTCACAAGATCTTTGGAATAAAATGACTGAAGCTCCTTTTGATTTTAGGAAAGCAAATCATTAATTTTCATTTCTTCTTCTTTAATGCCACCTGCTTGGATCCGAAGCAGTGGCGGAAAATGATACTCAGAGAGGTTCACTCGCCTATGAGGGATTGGTTTTGTGTATCTGTTGATACACGAAAAGGTAAAAATCGGTGTCAAACGCTCCAGAAACTCTTTCCCTGATAGGCTTGCCGCCCCCCAAACAGCTAGAACTAGGCGGAATGAGCTTGGACGGTTATGCGTAGAGCACAATGAAAACCATATGCAGAGGAATGTTGCAGCATAGGGCTTGTTTAGTAAAATGGCAGCAGCGTAACAGTAGCAGGCTTGACAAAAAATGTCAGAATCTGGCACCAACGCATATCTGGGCAACGTATTGTATGGAGTAGCGCACAGGTAATGGAATATGGAGCAGAGCGCAAGTAGTACAAGCACTCAGTCAGGCAAGGGAGTTACAAGGCACACGAGCTAAAAAAGGAGCTGGCTCCGATACCATGTCAGGCCAGGCAGTAACTCCATTAGGTAGAAAAACTGATTCATATTATTCCATCAGGTATGTTATTGTTATATACAAAAGGGTGTGACTGTTCAGTTCATCTCCTGATGACTGTTCACATTCCTAATTTAATTATTTACATGAATTCACCCAATCGTGAGGATTAGGTGTCAACAAATTCCATTCCATATTGTTTATGGAATGCATTCAAGAGGAGTAGTTGAGTTAAGAGACTTGGGAAAAGAAGAGATGAGAAGTGCAGAGGGTGAAAACTTTGCTTTAGAAATGCAAGCAATACATGAACAAGTGAAACAATAGTTGCAGGATAACAACATCAAGTACAAAACTAGAGCAAACATCAGAAGAAGAGAGGTGAACTTTGAAGTTGGAGATCTGGTTTTAGCACATTTTAGAAAGGAGAGGTTTCCAAAGAGGGAGTATAATAAACTGAAGTTCAAAAAAATTGGATCGTGCAAAGTGTTGAGAATTTTTTTTGCAAATGCCTATGAGAATGAGTTACCCCCTGATGTTGGAATACCACCAATTTTTAATGTTGCAGACCTGTACAAGAATGAAGGTGAAAATGTAGATGATACAACACAAGATCAAGAGACCCAAGAGATTGACTGGGTAAAACAGTTACCCACAGCAAATAATTTGTAGCTAGAAAGAATTATGGGCAAGAAGGTGTTTAAGAAAACACGGGGACAAGATTACTTCCAGTATTTGGTAAAATGGAAGGACTAGCCAACCGTTGAAGCTACTTGGGTTACAGAAGACATGCTACAGAAACTGGGCAGTTCTGTAGATGAACTCATGGACAAGAGCCCATGAAGAATTTTGTCCTCAGGAGTCCGATGCAGGAGCATGAGACTTGGAGGGAAAATCTTCAAACTTATTCCAAAAATCCAAAAAAATCTACAGGCAAAGGAGTGGGGTCCTTTAGCCAGCAATTTCCATGCTTTTCTAGTTTAAGGTAGGGATAGAATTAAGAATAAAATAATTCTGTAATAATCGCTCATGGATAAGTGATAATAAGTTTTATGCATGACTATTTTAAAACGCTCTATGTAAAAGGCATACTTTTGTATCGATAAGGACCGAGAGGGCTTATTTACTATATATAAAACGAAATAACGGGACACTCAGAGTTAGAGAGTGCCTGGAAATATTATCATTTGAGAAAACCTCTCTCTGTGTATCTACATTGGTGGTTCTCTGTTAATTGATAATTGTATGCGTGTATCAGTTCAATTGCTTTCTTCTAACTTTTAATATCGATGAATTAGCCTTATTTTCCCATTAATGTTTAGGTTGAAGCCTTTAAAATCGTTTTTCCTTCATATCGGCGAGCGCAGACTTCTTAAATCGTTGTATAGAGTTTCGCGGCCAAAACTCTGATTTACATAGAAAATAATGAAATTACTTAGTCCGAAGAGAGTTCCGGATTTGAAATTCTATTGATTTTGGTTCATAACCGTATCGGGTCTGAACCTTTATCGCATCGCATAACCATAATTGGAGCGGAAGAGACCTGTGGAACCGTCGAAGTCTGAACCTCGATAATCTCGGACCCAAAATACTATATAGTTGGGTTGATAAGTTTTCGGGTCCGCAAAGTTGTCGCATCGCAAGGTTGAAGCGGGAGGAGTCTATTGTGTGGACTTTTGGAATCACCGATAGCCACGTGGAATATCGCATTAGAAAACCTCCATGATAAAGCGTGACAGTGTTGTCCCGACCCTTTGGAATAAAAGTTCGCCGATAGTGTTAATTGCGTTTCAAACGCACAGTTGAAATATAAAGCGTCAATAGTTAATTCTTTTGAATTAACAATATAGTGATAATCAAGCACCGATAGTGTATTTTCGTTCCTTTGGGAACGAAATCCCTCCGCTCGTGTATATTTCGTTTTCAATGCATTTTTGTTGTTTTAAAAGCAACAAGTTCTATGGTATGATTTATGCTCGATAACAAGGGTTGGGGTGATTTCTAAAGGAAGAATGGTTATATGAAGGAGCAAGGGAATTATTATAATAGTTAGTCTAATAGTAAATCACTGATACACCAGTGGAAGCAGAAGGATAAATTCAGCCAGCATTAGAAGAAATTATCTCAGGTTTCAACCGTTTGTCCATATCACCTGCACCCAGGTCACCAAAGGCCAATTAGAATGGAGAATAGTCTTCTTTAGAATTTTAAGAATGAGAGTCCATAGAGATTCTCCTGAGCACTGCATCCACACAAAAAATGAGCATTGCATCCACAAAAAATTTGGGTCGTTACATTCTTTCTAGATAGTGAAAAGAAAAAAATGGGAGTAAGATCCAAGCCCTATTGATGATGGGACATGAAAAGGGCAAGTAATTCCATGAAGATATATTGCTGATGATGCTAGAAGGATTTATGTTGGCGGGCTGAAATAGTGCCCTATTCCTTAGCCATAGGTCTTCCAATAGAGGGTAAAGAATGAAGAGATGTTCACTTGTTTCCTAGTTATTTTGATAGCCAAAACATAATGAAGGAACTTCAAAGCTTTTAGAAATGAGTTTATTGTGTGTTTTTTTAACGTGCGAGAAGCTAAAGAAAGTGGGAAATTTTTGGCTATAATTTATATCATTTCTTTCATGTCACTATTACTAAGTTGTGTTTATTTGGAGGCTAGCTCACATGTTGGATGGAAGAATGACGAGATCTTTTCACTAGGATTGTGCAAGACTAGTTCAAGATTGGATGTTTTTCACTAGGATTGTGCAAGTTTTGAACTCTTATCATTTCTTTTTTTTACTAATACTAGGTTACACTTATTTTGAGGTTAGCCCATATGTTGGGTGGAGGAATGATTTTCCCAACATTGGGATGTTGTCACTAGCATTGTGTGACACTAATCACTATAGTATGTTAGTTGTCTTATAATATGGGATTTGTTTTATGTATCTTTGTGATCACCAAAAACTATATCTTAAATTTGTGTTTCAAGTATATCATAAATCATGCTCAACCATAAAAGTTAGTGCCATTTAAAAATCTCAGTTTGTACTTTATGTTAAACGTAAAAATATAAAAATATACTTTAAAAATGTAGGCTAAAAAATCACTATAAATATAGACTTTTTTTGCATGGTAATAGTAGTATTTTTATCCTAGTTACAATAAGTTTTGTTATTGTTAGTATTTTTATCCTAGTTACAATAAGTTTTGTTATCAATTACACATAATAAGCAAGTACTAAGCAGCAATGGAGCATATTACACTTGTTCATGTTATTATTAAAATGTGAAAATTAATTTTAAAAATATAAATAATAATTATCTATCTAAATTAAATGTATATAAGTAATTGAAAAAGTATATTAATTAACCACAAATAGCATTTGTTAAATTTATCTCAATTACAATATTAATATATATAATTATTTTAAAAAGTATATAAATACACCACAAATGACATTGTATTGTATAATTTTATTAAATTAAATGTATATAATTATTTGAAAAAGTATATTAATTACATCATAAATGACATTTGTATAATTTTTTTAAGATAATATTAAATGATGTTAGTAAAGACCAATAAAGATAACTCCTCAAGGATATTTGACATTAATTAGCCTAAAGGTAATGTTCTTTGTATTGTATTGGCTTTGTATTGTTATAATCAATAACCACTTTGTTTAACCTCTAGATAAAAACATGTTCCTCAACTATTCCATTCATTTCATTGTCCATTAGAGCATTGTTGTTGTGATTCTATGGTTATGGCATGAGTAAAGGGTGCACTCGAAGGATCAATATGTTCCTCAACTACTCCATTCATTGTTCATTAGAGCATTGTTGTTGTGATTTTATGGCTATGGCACGAGTAAAGGGTGTAAAGGTTATGAGAAATGTGAGAGGGAAGTATGTATATAGTTGAAAGATAATAAAAAAATAAACCAATTTTATTTGTATTTTTTTAAGAATTTTTATATTCATATTGTTTGAGAAATTTTTCTATTTGAAATTTTTGTATATTATTTTTGGATAAATAAATTTGAAGTTAGAGCTTGAATCTTAACCTAAATTTCTTCATCTTAATGTGTAATCCAGGTTGTATGAAAAATGAGGAAAGGAGATGAAATAAGCACATAGAAAAATATAACAAAGAGCATAATGATATAGTGAAATCCTAAATTTTATTAATAAATAAAATTGTCAAATATTATGGAAAATAATTTGGAAACTAATTGTAATCTAAAGTTACTTACTTATTTCTTATTTATTTATTAAAAATAAAATATTATTACTTATTTATTTTTAAATATATTGTTAACTTGGGAGTAGGAATTTGTAAAAAGAAAATGATGGAGGTTAAAGTCAAATGTTTTGGAATTTGGTTGAAAGATTGTGAATTTAGTTATTTAAAATGTGTTTTCAAATTTATTTATAAGTTTATTGTTTGAAAATATTTAATGCATTTGAATTTTGTCATTTATAAAATTAAAAGACACAATTCCAATAAATCCTTACTAAATCTGAAACAAATTTCACCAAAACAAAATCTAAATTTAATATAGGAAAAATTTTAAACTTGTTGCAAAATTGACTAGGCAACAAAATTCACTAAAAGAAAACCTAAATTCGAAACCAGAAAAACCCTAAACTTATTACAAAATTGACTCAGGAAAAAACCTAAAAGAATGATTGTCGGCTCTACTATGTTTAGATTTTTCTTAAGAATCTCTGGAAATTAATATCCTTGATTTTGGTTGTGGTGTTTCCCCTCCCATCAGGGGATCACAATTAGATGATTATAAATTTATTTTATATATTATTAAATTAGCAGAGATTCATTTTCCATGAAAGTAAAAAAAATAAAAATATACTTTCTATATTATTAAATTCATGAATGATTTTAAAAGTAGAGTTTTTTTTATCTCGAAAAAATATTAAAAATATAATTATTAATTAAAAACAAATTAATATTTACATTATTTAAATCAGTTAAAAATAAATCTATTAAACATTACTGACTCAAACTTTTACAGAGTTTAAGCCATATATAAACATTGTCAAAAAAATTTCAACATCACCGTCATTGACCAATCTCTATATTATTATTATTCCCAAACAAATTAAAATTCTTTTAATTTAGCACTCTTATGGGCCTGTCTTGCACGTAAGGGGCAATGGCTAGTCATAACGAAGTTGTTGGACTTTTCAATCACATCGATTAACGTTTAGACCCAAAAATAAATAAATAAAAAAATGGTCACCTAAATAATGTGGAAAGTATTAGAGTGAAACGGATATTAACGTCACTGAATATGAGATTGAAACGTCGTGGCATTCCTTCTCGACCAAATTCAATATGAAGACGCGGTTTCTTTTATGTCTTTGACTTTAAAAAAGAAAGAAAAGGAAATCAAGAATGAAAGTAGTGTTTGAAGATTCGGTCTGTTTTGTATCTTTGACCATTTAAGAAAGAAAGGAATAATTAAAGGAGTCACTTTTCAATCAAATCTTTATTCTTCATACACCAATTTTGTCAATTTTAGTCTTATATGTTCGTGGTTGCAGAGCTCGGATAAGATTGAAAAGCATGAATTTAGAGAGTTCTTTATAATTAAAGAATATGGTTAAAATTACATGAATTTAGAGAGTTCTTTATTCAGCGAATAATTTTAAAGGCTCGGATGAGATTGAAAAGCATGAACGTTTACAGGTTAATACATAATTTTATCTTCCCTTTTAAAAAACACCATCAGATTTAAAATTTAAATTACCCAAATGTGCCGAATGAAAACACCATCGGGATGAAGTATTCTGTTTTGTGTTTTTGACCTTTTTAAAAGGAAAACGGAAAAACAAAGGGTAAGCCTCATTCTGTTTTGTGTTTTTGACTTATAAAAGAAGAAATGCATAATTAAAGTAAAGGTATAATTAAAATAGATAGTAAATTACATTAATGGGTTTGAAACATATTGAAAATGAATACTTTTATGTGATAAATTAGTAAGACAAATATTTAAATAATTTTATACACAAGATAGATATTTAAATAGTTCTACATACAAAAGCTATCTAAATAGTTCTACACACAAAAACCTCTGTTCATGAAAGTAAATTTTTTGTTTTGACTTTTCAATCTTTAGAGATCAATTTTATTTTTAATCTTATACATCAAATGATAAGAACTTAAAGAGGGCATTGTCTAACTAGGTCACAATTTTGTCTAGTTGTTGAAATTCTTGTTGGAATTTATTGAGAAAATATTCAAGATATCTTTTGGGAGGGTCCTAAAATCGTGTCACAATTTCCATTGCTTTTGTCTTAATAGTCAAATCCACAATTTCATCAAGACAGTGAATGTAATGCCTCAAAATTGATGTAAATATTTAATTTTACTATGGTAAATGGAAGACTGTTGAGACATTACTATCGATTGAATTTTAATAATATTGTTTTTTTTAAGAAAGAAAATTATTTAAAGTAATGTTTCCTTAAAAGTTGGAACTTCCCAAGGAAAGGGAGGGGCCAGACAGTTGCGGATTTCCCGAACCCTAACCGTTTTTCCTTAACTGGAAGGGGTTTCCAGAAAAAAAAGAAGAACAGGAAAAAGTGGGGACTCTACTGTGCTGTAGGGACAGACAGAGAGAGAAAGAACGGGAAAGAGGTGGCTAAGTCTGGTGAGGACCAGATAGCCAGGCACTGAGTGCAATTAACTTGCTAACGGACAGTGGTCCTGCAAGAAGCAAGGGGGGAGATTCTGGTCCTGTAGGACGAATCTCACGGACGGGAGGCAGACTGGAAGCAGATGAGTAGAGGTAATCTCAGCTTCTGAGTGTTAAGCAAACTATTAGAAAACCAGGTAAGTGGTTGAACTGTGTAGAAATACTTAAAAATTGAGCAGTAAGTTGTGTTCTAAGGTAGAATTGCATTTGCTGTGTGCATTGTTAAAGACTGAGCAGTAAGTTGTGATCTAGGGTAGAATTGCAATTGTTGTGTTCATTATTAAAGACCGAGTCATAGAAATAGCGTTGTTGTATTAATTATGAAGGAAAATAGTCATCAAAAAAATAGATATTTATCGGTAAAGCTACAGTAACTGCCAGAGCTTCTCTGTTCTTTATTTTTATTTAAAAAATGCATGGGTAAGAGCCTTGCTAGAATTAACATTTTTCCAGCAAATACACATTTGAAGAGAAGATTAAAACCCTTACATAAATCAAGTCTCGTGTAGGGAAGGCCAATTAATTTGTTTCGGAAAACAGTGAGGAGCTATCTAAGAATGTCGACGGGATGGCAACCCATGCACCCTAAATCTTAGGCGTGGGGTTCCTTTTTCCTTTAGGATTGAAGGCCTGTTGAATAAACGAGGATGGAAAATACACACAGTTGGTTGTTAGATTGATATTGTTAGTAAATAGTGAATAAATAATATCCCTCACATGATATAGAACACTCTAGACTTTAAGTCTGCATGGGAACCCTGACAGAAACAAATCCTTTTCTAGCTAATTCCAGCAGCAATAGTTGTTATGTCTGTTCAAAACAAATTACCATTCTAAATGTTTTATCAATCTATGAGTTCTTGAGGTCTCTCGTATGCTATGTTATTATATTTGAAAAACAAGAAAAAGGGGCGCAGATAGTACCCCTGCATCCAAAGGGGTCGAATAGGAACCTTTTGTCGCGGGTCATCCACAAGGGCGGAATGGAAGCCAAGCACTACGGCCAGCTCACAGAGGCTAGACTAACCTATTGGATTTTCCTAAACCCTGTTTGTACATTGGACATGAAGTGGGAAGGAATAACTTAGTTATAATGAATTTAGGAAACAAATTATGACTCTACGCAACCATACCTTACGGCAATAACCATGAATTAACTATCGTATATGCATTAATAGACTGGAACTCAACTGTATAAAAAAAAGAAACCCTCGTCGGGGTAAACAAGTAATTGACAATCGCCGTGGCCCATAACAGGTGGCGGTCATTACCACCAGACGCAGAGCATTTCATTAATAAAGGAGAATATTTCATTTCCAAAACATCAATAAACATCATACAGTTCCAGACCAAAGTAGTGAACATCTGCAATTAAATAACTATTCCAATTTTCAGGAATTGCGTACAAGCTGCAAGGCATTCATACACAGATTCAAGAGAAACCCGCACAACTCAAACTTCTCTATCAAAATATGATATAGTACAAATAGGAAAACAAGGTCGACAATTGATAATTGCTAGCAGTCGGATAAACCCTTGTGGATAAGTAACAAACTTGGAATTCACTGTCACATAAAACATATATACATTATTACAGAGACCACATTTAAATGCCGAGACGAGCCTGTTGCAAGAGATATGACCTAGTCTCATTTGCAACCATAGCTGGCAGAAAGCCTCATACCCGGTAATAGTGAAGCCAGTCTGGGGAAAAACAGAGGTGAAGCTGGACCCAAGCTCGTAGTCTGGGTCAAGAGAGAGCCTGTAATAAACAATAAAAAAATATAATTATCAATTCATATTTCAACATACGCAGTGGAGTTAAAAACGCTCACATACGCTTGCATGCATACAGAAAAAAAAGAACTCTCAATCATTGCGCAGGGAAAATTGATAGTCTCCTGTAGTTGAAAAAAAAGGATAACTTACTCTTGACCGAACCTGTAAACAATGACCAGGATGAGGCAAGTGGTGCGCCTCACATGACCGCCATACAAACCTGAAGCCAACAAAAGAACTGGAGTGGACAAGAGTAGCACCCAAGTAGCGGTTCAAAATGGCGGAAAAATGAGGACAGGTAACTAGCTTGGGTGATGCGTAAGCAGGCCACATTGTTTTTAGCCGTCGGATCGATAAACAATTCCAACACCGTCGATTCAGGAGGGATCCTGAGGATACTGCAGGGAGAGGACATCACTGCACATACCATGTACAGTGATAGTGCAGGGTTAATAAAGAGTTCCAGTGATCGACAGTAGCAACACAAATCGACGGCCAGATCCTGCATCCAGAACTTTCACGTTGACAGATGGCACAGATCGCCCTGTATACATTAAGGCGTGACTGCTGCTCTATTAATGCAGCTATATACATATAGATATGGATAGATTTAATCATGTCCATCCAAAAAGAAATAACCGCATAATATTACCAGCACCGTGACTTTGTTCTCGGAAAACTTTAAACGTTACTAATCATTGCCGTAAAAAAAAAAAATTGACTTGGGGTTATGACAAGTGGTATCAGAGCCAGGTTTTCAAAACTGTGGCCTCTGGGAGATAAGTGGTTGAAGTAGATTCATTTTATGTTATCTCTGTATTTCTAACTTTGCACGAACAAAAAGAAAAAAAAATTGTGTTGTGCTAATTGTTTCCTCTATCCAGGTTCCTAGGAGAAAAACAGGGGACGATCAACATGAGAAGGGCAGGCAGCGAACCCCATGGGTTCGTAGCAGGTCAGGGACCCGCAACAAGCCCTGGAAGGAACCCTGAGTTGTGGGTACAGATTAGGGAGGAGACTCGTAATACGAACCATGCAATACTAGAAACGATACAAGAACTGAGAAAGAAATAGCACGATTACGAGAAGATAATGCCAGAATAACCATGGAGCAGGAGAGAATTTAAAGAGCCTATAAGACAAACAAAACCAGGAACCGCCAAATCCTAGTGCTGAGCAGCAGAGAGTGTCGAAAGAACAGAATCTCCACACAAAATCGGAAAGGTCGGAAGGAAGGAATGAATAACAAGAGGAACGATCTGATAATGCCTCCAAGCAGCAGACATCAAAAAGGCAGTGGATCGAACTGCAAGGTGAGTTCCACAAGATCAAGCCGCCGCACTTTGACGGAGAACAAGAGGAAGCAGCGGAGGCATGGTTAATTAATATGAACAAATACTTTCAGCTGTACGAATATGATCACAATCTCAAGGCACGCTTAGCTATCTTCCAATTACAGGGGAAAGCCACCTTATGGTGGGAGGAAGTCAAGATAGTGAGAGGAGTAAGTGAGCAGAATATTACCTGGGATAAATTTCAGAAATATTTTAAAGAGAGGTACCTGACAGAACGGTTTTACGAAGAAAAGGCAAGAGAATTCCATGATTTGCGTCTGGGACAGCAGACCATGGACGAATTTATCACTCACTTTACATCGCTCCTTCGTTATGTACCTTATATTAAAGAGGAAAAGGCTAAGGTGCAAATATTTGTCAATAGTTTACCCTTGTATATGAGGGAAATGATTGAATTTGACAACCCGAAGACAATGGACGAAGTCATACATAAGGCCAAAATTTGCTACCAGCAAAGTAAATAGAAATGAGAGGTTCCAGGGAAAAGGGGAGCTGATAAAAGAAACAACAGATTGGCTAGAAATAGTAAAGGGAGTCGCGGTGGAAGTAATAGGGGTTTCGTGAAAGGACAGAACAACATAAATTTTCAGAAAAATTCCTTCAGGTCAAGGCCAACCAGTGAGTCAAGAACCAGTGAGCCATTTAGTAAATTAGACAGTGAAGGGACAGCAAGGCCTCCCGTGCAGTGTTGGGGCTGTGGCTGACCCCATTACGTTAAGAACTGTTTGCAATGGAAGGGAACCGAACAGATCTTCCAGATCCTGGAAGCATCGACAGTTGGTGACATGGGATGTAGTATACCCTGGATTAATGCTGCCCTAGAGGACCGTCAGGCGGAGTACCAACCGACTATGGTGGAACTCGAAGGTAAAATTCTAGACCTTTCTGTAACTGTTTTAATTGACCGGGAGCCACATTAAGTTACATTAGTCCCAAGGTGGTAAAGCATTGTAAATTGCAACCTGTAAAATTCAAGAATCCTTGGCTGGTACAGCTGGCTACAAGGGCCAAGAGACGAGTGCTTGCTAAAGTCACTGACTACCCCTTCAAAGTAGCTGGACAGCCAGTAACAACAGACTTAAATGTGCTTCCCCTTGGTTCCTACGACATTCTAATCGGCATGGATTGGTTAGAAAAACATTGGTCCCTCGTCAACTGTAACACAAAGACTATCTATTATAGGGATGAGCTTGGAGTACAATAGGAGATGCAAGGAATTAAGTGACCAGTGCAAGTTCGACCAGTAACCGCATCTCAGATAGCAAAATGCATCAGGAAGAGGTGTCATATTTATGCTATCCAAGTGGGCTATGCTGACTCAAAGGATAAAACAACCATGTTGGATAACATCCCTGTAATACAAGAATTTGTTAATGTATTTCCAGAGGAGATTCCCGGACTGCCGCCTAAGAGAGATATAGACTTCACCATCAAGTTGGTACCAAGGGCAGCGCCAGTGTCGTGAGCACCCTATAGAATGAGTGTACCTGAGTTGACGGAATTAAAAATGCAGTTACAGGAACTGCTAGATAAAAACTATATTTGCCCCAGTGTGTCTCCATGGGGAGCCCCAATGTTATTCATTAAGAAAAAGGACGGAACCCTTCGCATGTGTATAGATTATCGTCAGCTGAACAAGCTGACCATAAAAAACAAGTACCCTCTACCTCGGATTGATGAACTTTTTGATCAAGTGAAGGGTGCAACAGTGCTCTCCAAGATCGATTTGCGATCAGGTTATCACCATATCAGGATTAAGGAGGAGGACATCGCTAAAACAACTTTTAGAACAAGGTACAGACATTACGAATTTGTGGTGCTACCTTTTGGGTTAACTAACTCCCCTGCAACTTTCATGTGTTTGATGAACAACATATTTCATCGATATTTGGACAGATTTGTACTGATATTCATTGATGATGTACTGATATACTCCCGCACCATGGAAGAGCATAAGGAGCACCTCAGATTGGTGCTACAAACTCTCCGAGAACATCAGTTATATGCTAAGTTTAGCAAGTGCGACTTCTACAAGGAAGAAATACAATATCTGGGCCACATAATCATAAGGGAAGGGATTGCAGTGGACCCTGAAAAGATAAGAACCATAATGGAGTGGCCTATACTGAAAGATGTCGCAAACATCAGGTCCTTTATGGGGTTAGCTGGTTATTACAGATGATTTGTGGAAGGCTTCTCAAGGGTAGCATATCCCATCACCTCCTTATAGAAAAAGGGAAGAGCCTTCAAATGGACCCCGAAATGTCAAAGAAGTTTTGAGCAGCTTAAGCATCTTCTCACCATGGCACCCGTTTTGAGCATAGCAGATCCTAATGAGGACTATGTGGTGTGCACTGACGCAAGCAAGGAAGGTGTGGGAAGTGTGTTGATGCAAGAAGGAAAGGTAATTGCTTATGAATCTAAGAAACTAAAGGAGCATGAACAGAAGTATTCTGCTTATGACTTAGAATTGGCTGCCATCATACACGCATTGAAGATGTGGCGACATTATCTTGTGGGAAAGAAATTTTTGCTGCTAACTGACCACCACAGTTTGACCAATTATTTTAGTCAACCCACTTTGAACACCAGGCAAGCGCGGTGGGTAGATTTCCTCAGCGGTTTTGACTTTGAAATTAAACATCTGAAAGGGAAAGAGAACGGGGTGGCAGATGCCTTAAGTCGAAAGGTGCACTGTTTATATGAAATTTCCTACAGTAAATGGAAAAGACCCTTCGAGGAAATGATAAAAAAGACAGCAGAACAAGATACGGTGTACCAGCAAATAAAAAAGCAACTACATCAATCTAATAGTGGGAAAAATTAGCAAGGATATGAAATGGATGAAGCTGGAATGTTGTACTACAAGAAAAGGCTATATGTACCTGATCAAAATAGCATTAAAAATCTGATTCTCGATGAATTCCACATCAGCCACTATGTTGGACACCCAGGATATCAGAAAATGATCACCGCGATTCGAAAAGAATACTATTGGCCGGGAATGAAAAAAAAGTGGCTGAGTATTTAGCACGGTGCTTGGAGTGTCAACAAATTAAGGCAGAGCATCAACATCCAGCAGGGTTACTGCAGCCATTACCCATTCCAGAATGGAAATGGGAAACCATTTTTATGGATTTTATAACAGGGCTGCCTAAGACAAAGAAGAATAACGATTCCATTATGGTGGTGGTAGACAAGTTGAGTAAAGCAACACATTTTATACCCGTGCAATCCACCTACAAGGTTGTACATATCGCCCATATCTTCATGTAGAATGTGTTTAAATTACATGGACTCCCGAAGACGACAATTTCAGGATCGTGACGTGAAATTCACGTCGACCTTTTGGAAAATGCTATTTGTGGAATTGGGAATGCAACAGTACAACATGCCATCCCCAGACCGACAGACAAACAGAGCGAGTGAACCGAGTAGTTGAAGACATGTTACGAGCATATGTAATGCAGCAGCCAACATAGTGGGAGGAATATTTGCACCTAGTTGAATTTGTGTACAACAACGGATATCATACTTCGCTACAAATGAGTCCCTTCGAGGTATTGTACGGACGTAAATGCCGCACACCCTCAAGCTGGGGTGGCCCTGAGGACAAATTAAGATTGGGGCCAGAGATGCTTAAGGAAATGGAGGATATGGTGAAAAGGGTACGCTCTAATTTAAAAGCCGCTCAAGATAGGCAAAAGAGCTTTGCTGACCGAAAAAGGAGATTCAAAGAATACCAAGTCGGTAACCATGTTTATGTAAGAATTCAAGCTAGAAAGAGTACACTACAATGGAGCAGGTGTGCCAAGTTGGCACCCCGATATTGTGGACCATTCCAAGTCTTGGCAAGAATCGGGCCAGTGGCTTACCAGCTCGCCCTGCCAAGTAACATCCTTGTCCACAATGTCTTCCATGTTTCTATATTAAAAAAATACATTTATGACCCTAAACATGTGATCGGATGGTAGGATATACGGGTAAGGATTAATTCTAGCAAACGAGTCTAAAGGTTTTCTTTACAAGAGACTGATGTAGAATATTTCATGTTGCAGGTCGAACCGGAAGGCGAAGTCTTGGTAGAGCCGCTGAGCATTCTCGACTGGAGAGAAGTACAACTGCGGAAGCGAGCTATTACCCAAGTTAAAGTGCAATGGCAGCACTTTGGCCTGATGAGGCCACTTGGGAAGATGAAGAGCTCATGAGAAAGGCTTACCCGGAGCTGTTCTTAGTCAACGGACATCGGGACAATGTCCAATTTCAGGAGGGGGAGATGTAATGCCCCAGAATTGATGTAAATATTTAATTTTACTATGGTAAATGGAAGACTGTTGAGACATTACTATCGATTGAATTTTAATAATATTGTTTTTTTAAGAAAGAAAATTATTTAAAGTAATGTTTCTTTAAAAGTTGGAACTTCCCAAGGAAAGGGAGGGGCCAGACAGTTGCGGATTTCCCGAACCCTAACCGTTTTTCCTTAACTAGAAGGGGTTTCCAGAAAAAAAGAAGAACAGGAAAAGTGGGGACTCTACTGTGCCGTAGGGACAAACAGAGAGAGAAAGAACGGGAAAGAGGTGGCTAAGTCTCGTGAGGACCAAATAGCTAGGCATTGAGTGCAATTAACTTGCTGATGGACAGTGGTCCTGCAAGAAGCAAGGGGGGAGATTCTGGTCCTGTAGGACAAATCTCACGGACGAGAGGCAGACTGGAAGCAGATGAGCAGAGGTAATCTCAACTTCTGAGTTTAAGAAAACTATCAGAAAACCAGGTAAGTGGTTGAACTGTGTAGAAATACTTAAAAATTGAGCAGTACGTTGTGTTCTAAGGTAGAATTGCATTTGCTGTGTGCATTGTTAAAGACTGAGCAGTAATTTGTGATCTAGGGTAGAATTGCAATTGTTGTATTCATTATTAAAGATCGAGTCATAGAAAATAGCGTTGCTGTATTAATTATGGAGGAAAATAGTCATAAAAAAATAGATATTTATCGGTAAAGCTACAGTAACTGCCAGAGCTTCTCTGTTCTTTATTTTTATTTAAAAAATGCATGGATAAGAGCCTTACTAGAGTTAACATTTTTCCAGCAAATACACATTTGAAGAGACGATTGAAACCCTTACATAAATCAACTCTCGTGTAGGGAAGGCCAGTTAATTTGTTTCGGAAAACAGTGAGGAGCTGTCTAAGAATGTCAACGGGATGACAACCCATGCACCCTAAATCTTAGGCGTGGGGTTCCTTTTTCCTTTAGGATTGAAGGCCTGTTGAATAAACGAGGATGGAAAATATGCACAGTTGGTTGTTAGATTGATACTGTTAGTAAATAGTGAATAAATAATATCCCTTGCATGATATAGAACCCTTTAGACTTTAAGTCTGTGTGGGAACCATGACAGATACAAATCCTTTTCTAGCTAATTCCAACAGCAATAGTTGTTCTGTCTGTTCAAAACAAATTACCCTTCTAAATGTTTTATCAATCTATGAGTTCTTGAGGTCTCCCGTATGCTATGGTATTATATCTGAAAAACAAGAAAAAGGGGCGCAGATAGTACCCCTGCATCCAAAGGGGTCAAACAGGAACCTTTTTCCGTGGGTCATCCACAAGGGCAGAATGGAAGCCGAGCACTACGGCCGGCTCGCAGAGGCTAGACTAGCCTATTGGAGTTTCCTAAACCCTGTTTGTACGTTGGACATGCAGTGGGAAGGAATAACTTAGTTATAATGAGTTTAGGAAACAAATTGTGACTCTACGCAACCATAGAATTAGAGAGTGCCCTTACGGCAATAACCATGAATTAACTATTGTATATGCATTAATAGATTGGAACTCAACTATATAAAAAAAAGAAACCCTCGTTGGGGTAAACAAGTAATTAACAATCGTCGTGGCCCATAACAAGTGGCGGTCATTACAACCAGACGCTGAGCATTTCATTACTAAAGGAGAATATTTCATTTCCAAAACATCAATAAACATCACACAGTTCCACACCAAAGTAGTGAACATCTGCAATTAAATAACTGTTCCAATTTTCAGGAATTGCGTACAAGCTGCAAGGCATTCATACACAGATTCAAGAGAAACCCGCGCAGCTCAAACTTCTCTATCAAAATACGATATAGTACAAATAGAAAAACAAGGTCGATAATTGATAATTGCTAGCAGTCGGATAAACCCTCGTGGATAAGTAACGAACTTGGAATTCATTGTCACATAAAACATATATACATTATTACAGAGACCACATTTAAATGTCGAGACGAGCCTATTGCAAGAGATATGACCTAGTCTCATTTGCAACCATAGCTGGCAGAAAGCCTCATACCCGGTAATAGTGAAGCCAGTATGGGGAAAAGCAGAGGCAAAGCTGGACCCAAGCTCGTAGTCTGGGTCGAGAGAGAGCCTGTCATAAACAATAAAAAAATATAATTATCAATCTATATTTCAACATATGCAGTGGAGTTAAAAATGCTCACATACGCTTGCATGCATACAAAAAAAAAGAACTCAGAATCATTGCGCAGGGAAAATTGACAGTCTCCTGCAGTTGAAAAAAAAGGATAACTTACTCTTGATCGAACCTGTAAACAATGACCAGGATGAGGCAAGTGGTGCGCCTCCCATGAACGCCATAGAAACCTAAAGCCAGCAGAAGAACTGGAGCGGACAAGAGCAACACCCAAGCAGCGGTTCGAAATGGCGGAAAAATGAGGACAGGTAATCAGTGTGGGTGATGTGTACGTAGGCCACATTCTTTTTAGCCGTCGGATCGACAAACAATTCCAACACCGTTGATTTAGGAGGGATCCCGAGGATGTTGCAGGGAGAGGACATCGCTACACATACCACGTACAGTGGTAGTGCAGGGTTAATAAAGAGTTCCAGTTATCGACAATAGCAACACAAATTGACGGCCAGATCCTGCATCCAGAACTTTCACGTTGACAGATGGCACACATTGCCCTGTATACATTAAGGCGTGACTGCTACTCTATTAATGCAGCTATATACGTATAGATATGGATAGATTTAATCATGACCAGCCAAAAAGAAATAACTGCATAATATTACCAACACCGTGACTTTGTTCTCGGAAAACTTTAAACGTTGCTAATCATTGCCGTAAAAAAAAAAAATTGACTTGGGGTTATGACGGTGAAATTTTCCATAGTTACCAAATTTGCCAGTATTGGGGAAAAAGATATGGAAATTCGCTAATTCGGCTCCATTGCCGAACAATTTGCCTAAATTCGATTCGATTGGTACGTGTTAATTTAGCAAGTTAATTTACTTGAATAGCTAGATGGGAGCGCCTCTACTTCCCTTCTTCTTGGGAGGAGGTAAGCCGAACTAGTGCTGACCTATATCTAAGTTCTATGCCTTCCCTCAATAAGAAATGTTCTTGAAAAACAGAAATAAGAAACGTTCTTGATGAACTGAAGGATTTAGGGTTTTTTAGTCATGGGAACTTAGTAACGAGGAAAAGGGAACTTAGCAACCACTAAAAGATAGAATGATATATAAAAAGAAATATAATGAGATGCCAAAAATATAGAAATAAAAGTAAAATTAGAAAAGTTATGTTTTTCAGTGTTCCCAACTTAGTTACAAGGAAAGGAAAGAATCTTTGAAACTGTTTGATTCTTTTATTGGTGATAGTTTTTTATGGAAAGATTATATACTATATTGAGAAATTATAGATAAATTTGTCTTATAAATGTGCATTTATTACATAAATAAATTTCTAAATTAAAAAAGATATCATATTTGAGATCTGAAAAAGAGAAGTTTTGGAGGAATTTTTTTTAAATGATTTTCACTGGTAAGATTGTTATATTATTAAAAATATTAGTTAAAAATATTTATTTAAAATAAATATTAGTTTGCTTTCAATGAATTGTAATGGGAAGGGGAGAGATGTACGCGCTTTCTGCTTTTTCAGAAGCAAGTTGGGGGTTGTGCAAGAGTGATTGGCAGATGGTGAGATGAATTAAGATGTACGCGCTTCGGAATGGGCGAACACGGTGAGAGATAGAGGTGGGATAACGAGGCTACGCTCTCGTGGATACCCAATGTCTTCGGTTTGAATTCCCTAATTCTCGAGTACTCTCTCTTCGGTTTGAATTTTTGAATCCCCTAGTGATGATGTCTGCCTTCCACAATTTGAGTCACCTTTTAATTTTAATCGGTGAAAGCATTTAAAAAACAATTAAATTGTTTTCATTAATCACCAAAAAGGTAGAAAGTTAATGGATAAAAAGTACTTTTTGATTTCTTGTAGGTAATCCAGGTGAGTTAAATGTTAGAAGTATATGACTCTCTAATTACAACCATGTTCATAATAATTATGATTATTTATAATAAAATAATGTTTTGGTAACTATGTTTGGATTTGGTTGATGATTTTAAAATATTTTTAAGCATATAATAAATAATTTATTATATTCGAATTTTATGAAATGTTTTATTTTTATAGAACAATCTAAATTTTTATTTAATTAATTTTAATTAATTTAGATTCATTTTTCACTCCAAATTTATCAAGCATCTAGAAGGATCAAATTATTTTACATATTAAGATATTTGATCTCTCTCAATTAAAATGTTTACATTATGTTATTTTAATATCTTTATTTAATTTAATTTTGTAAATTTAATTTAATTTTTATTTTATGTAATTTGACTTAATCTAAACTTTAAACATTACATTACAACATCTCTCCCTTAGTACACTAAAAGTTGAAAGCAATAAAATAAATAATTATTTAGTATTTATAATAAATTTCTTTTTGTTATTAAATTTTTAGAATACAAAAAGCAAATATTCATCAATTTAAAACTTTAACTAAATTTGTAATTTTGAGAGTTGGTTTTCACTATAAATTTACCTTCATCAGTTTGAATCTAAAATTTAACGGGACTAAACCCCACACAAATCAAGTAGTTTACACTTTATGGGTTTTGTCAAATTCTTATATTTGTGAATAAACAAAAATATCTTTTTACTACAACCACCCTAGATCTATCTTGACTCCAAATCTATCAAAAGACTAAGTTTAACTAAATCTCTCAAGCTACTAATCTCTTTTTCGAGTGCACAACTTAAAAAAAAGTTTACACTTAAAAAATTTTCATCCCTCTCAACACTTAATAAGTCCTGAATTAAAATAAATCTAGACTAATTTAATTATTAATTTTCTTTATTTATCAATTTATTTTAATTTATTTTACTTACTAAACACAAAATATTTTAATTAATGATATAATTATTTATTTCTTTTATTTATTTTTATTTTTATCAAAATTAACTTAATATAATCTTATAATATCTTTTCCATACTCGACTCAGTCTGTCAACCCACAAACACCTTATTATAAATGATAAAGAACAATATAGTCTTTGATATATTTGTGTTTGAATATTTTAATGAAAAATGATTCGAATATTTTAATAATTTAAACTTACGAAAATAAACATTTTAGAGTGTGATCAAACAATTTTAAGAAACTTTTAATCTTAAAATGATAAAACTATCGTATTTCAATCAATAAATGAATTTAACATTCTCGAGTATCTGTATGAGAATAAAATCGTGTGGTGTAAAGATTGTGCCTTTTTTACTATTCTCGTCAATTATCACATGAATCTAACCATGTAATTATATTGTCGGTAAAATGACAAGTGTTTATTAATGAAATTGTATTTTAGTGTATAAATAGATTTTGTGC
>APFE030678795.1:23766-39376 GCA_000404065.3 Pinus taeda
TTAAAATAAATAAATATAGTCAAATAAATAATTAATCAATTAAATTCATTCAAATAAATATTCAATTATTAATTAGCCGACCAAGAATAATAACAATAACAAAAATCTAAAAAAATTTCAACTATTAATAAAGCTCTGAAATTCATTCTCTTCTCAAAACTATCTCATTGCCCTGATGATGGACTCACTAAGGTAGTCCGAAACATTGGTTTCATAACTGATCACAGGTTTTCCACAAATTCAAATCAAGATCAAACACCCTGTATGGACTCCCTCTTCAACACTACTTAAATGTTTGGACTTTTCCTCCAATTTAGTCCTTGTGAGAGCATGAAAGTTGTGGAGTTAAGATGAATCTACACTAGTTTTCAGGTGTTATACATCTCTCTGATAGTCAGCAACACAACGTTCATATGTTTTAACAATAAGAAAAAAATACTTTTAGTTTTATTTTACTTAAGCAACATTGAAGTAATTTTGGGTTATTAATATTATTTCAAATGTGATGTGTAATTGTGACAACCCCTATTATTTTACGCTTATGTATACAATATAAATATTTGATAAATGAAAATGGGTTGAGTCAAGGGAAACATATTCCAAGGTTTCCTTATAGCAGGAAGTTTGAACTACTTTAGGACAACCATTGAATGTTGGTTGGTGTGCTTTGAATGAATTGGTGTTTATGAATTAATTGAGTTGGAAAAGAAGGATGAGGTCCATGCTTGTTTGAAACAATGGGCAAGGCAAAGAGGACAAGAATTTATGAGAAGGGGCTACGTGGGAAGTTGGGAAAAAGAACAGGGAGAAGTCAACCTTGAAAAGAGAACCACCATGGAATGGGAAAAAGAGTATTGGAACAGTTTTGCATGTGGACATACATGATTACCCGAGATCAGCAGATTAACACCACCGTGAATGAGGAAGTAGAGGGGACTATGCAAGAGAAGGAGGAAGGTCGACAATAGAAAAACGAGTGCATATCCCTAGTCAACAAAAAATCAAAGAAATATGTAGGAGGGGAGAAGTCTTGCACATCAAAAAATATCAAAGAAGATAGATACATCTCATACATCTAGGTTGAGCAACAAGACTGCGAGAGGAATTCTCTTTAGGTAAGGATAAGCCTATGGATGTTGGAAATGAGCTCACTACTTGGGGTGGGGTGAATCAGTAGTGCTAGGATTTATTTAATCTTTCTCTTTTTACCAAAGAACCTAATGATTAGTGGGCCAGCATTAAATCATAATTAAAGCATGTAGAACCATTACAACAACAATGTAAAACCACCATGAAAAATCAACACGAAATAATGCACACAAGAAGATACAAATGTTTATGGTGGAAAACCCTTTCTAGGGAAAAACACCACCCATTGTTGTTGCTGCTCAAATATTCTATTAATAACTAAAAAATTGTGTACATGGAGTAGCTAGCACCCACTAGCTAGAAGACTTGACTCCTACAATAGTGTGCTAACATCCATCAACTAAGAAGTACTTACTCACACAACTCTGCAAGTAAGCATCTACTGGAAGCCTCCACAAACAACGAACCTCACCCAACATCCATTAGACTATCCAACTGCCATTGGAATAAGATTATCCTCCTCTAATCACTGTTTGTTAGCCTCCACAAGCACGAAGTCTCTACGCCTTCAACTCCTCCATGCAAACCGCATTTCATGCATTTTCAAACTAGGCTCTCGAATCTGCTCAACACGAGCAACCCAACAACCACTCTGATATGAAAATAAAATCTAATAAAGCATACAAATCCACATAGCTTCAAATATGCAATATGCTAGATAGAACATTGTATCACACTCTCGTTCTCTCTCACCATCAATCAATAGACTCCATATTGTTTCACAAGTATATGCCAAAATCATCTCCAAAAATCTCCAAACCAATACCACGGGAAAATACCATGGTATGTCAATACCTAAGACACTTGTACCATGGTAATCTCCTAAGCCATTACCACAGGAAGATACCATGGTTATGTCAATATCTAGGACACTTGTACCATGGTAATATCCAAACCAATACCATGGGAAAATACCATGGTTATGTCAACACCAAGGATATTTGTACCATGGTAATACCAATACCATGTGCCATCCTGCTCCACACACATACAAGTACCAAGATAATGATCTATTCATGATTGGACCTACAAATCCATGCATAAAACATCAAAAAATTGGTTGCAATCGTACTCATAAGACTGCATCTGTGCAGTTAAAAGCCTAGAAGCACATGCATAACACTGACTCCATGCAGTTAAGGCAGAGTATAGGGAAAAACAAATACTTCTCATCCCATACCTTTTCCAACCTGCTCCACAACTCTTCTAGCACCTGCATAACTCTTCTAACACCCTGCTACTAACAAGCCAAGAAACATAATCATAACACCTGCTCATAAGCAACCATACAACATAACATCTTCCATAACAACTAACATGAGCCAAGCCAAGCCACCTCAACACAAACAACTGCCATAATATATGTAATCCCTTCCATCAAGGAGTACATTTGTCACTCAAGCTACTAGCAGTATAATCATGTGCAATACATCCCCAGGTTGACATCAACGCCAACCATCAATCACTTCATCCAAAAATAACATGATCAATGCACCTGCAACACAACATTAATGCCAACAATCTCCCCCTTTGGCATTGATGGTAACCCCAGTTGAACTATGCCACTAACGCTGGCCTATGAAATTGATCTCCTCATGCACTCCCCCTTTGACATTAATAAAAAAGGATTAAGACTCATTAATAACATCAACATTCTACCAACCATCAATAATTTCCCTTAGACATAAGCTAGATCTGATCACAATACAACTCACTCACTCCTCATAACAACATACAACAGTGGCAATCTCTCCTAAAGTAGTAACCCACTCTCCTAATTCAAGAATAACAAAAACAAAACAAACTTGATCGCCATCACAAAGAAACACTAGACTAAATCCATCAGTAATAACATGGTGTGTGCATTAGCAACAACATACTCCCAGGCAACATCATACCATAACCATCAACAATAACAACATCCTTTGACAAATACATAGTAGAAACAAACATGTGATAAGCATCAACATCAATAACAACAATCATGACTATCCATATACATTAAGAAACAAGATCTGAGTAGCAAACACAACCAACAACTCCCAACACATCAACTTCACTCTCAACCAAGGCCGTTACATGAGCATTAGTTTCAATATCAACATCAACAACATTTACTCTAAACAATAGAACCATCCTCTAACCAATGCACATTGAACTCACCAAAGGTATAGTGGCAATACATACATAAAGTTAAGGGGGAAAAATCAACATAGCCACCATCCCGCAACACATCAACCATATTTGATCAACAACCACTCAACAAACATGCTCCCTCTGAGAGCATACTCAAAATGAAGTCATCATCGTCAATTTGTAATCAAGGACCTTCTAGATGAAAGCACTACCCCATGAACTAGTAGACTGACTCTTGATCAAGGGACTTGACCATAAATTACAGGGCTTCATAAATGAGATACATTGTTGAATATTATAATGACCATCCAAAGCAACCTTCTACAAATGGACTCTCAAACTATAATTTGATTGGTTTGAAATATTACATATCTTTCTTGAAGCATATCACATGAATAAGCATAGAAATTACAATGTGTCTTCTTTACAACATTAGCAAAAATAATAAAATAAAAATGACTATATTATTCCTAATTTTAAACAAATTATTATTGGATAAAGTATCTCCACTTTAGGTCTAAGAAAAATTATTTTCCAAGTGTTGGTGCTCTTGCATTAGACTCCCTTAGTTGAAAATTTTCATGACCTCTTGATCATGTGCCTTCAACCTGTTCACTCCTCCTGGGTCTCATATGTAATGTTGTTGTTGTCCACATGTCTAGATGTACGTTTTCATCACTATTGAACTTTGTCTTCCAGGATCCCAACCTTGATTTTGTAGTGCCCCATATGCTTTATTGAGGTAAACTCATACAATTAATTGTATTCTATTGTTGGTTTCCCTTCTCTTCTTGTTGTATATTTTCTTAGACATCCTAACATCTTCATCTTGTCAATCTTGTCATCTAGCTTTGGCCTCAACTAAAGTTTATTGTTGCCATTTCTCAAGTCATATGTTGGACACTTCTCATTTCTATCATCATCCCCTTTCCCTAAATGGAATGTTTTTTTAAATGAGACATTATCGTCCTTGTCTCATCTCCCTTGGTTTCTTCAAACACAATCAATTTGGAAATTGGATAATCTAATCCATATTTCCATCAACTTAACCTCTTTAAAATGTTTCTCTAAATCATTTATTTGATCCGTCTTTTAGTTATCAATACAAGCCAAAATTTTCATGCTCACTAGTTCTTGTAATTATATTCCAGTTACTACATTGGTAGTTTGTGTATTGATTTCTCCTTGATTATCTTTATGAGACAGTGTTGTCCCATATTCTTTCATGATACATTCCAATTTATGTCCTCCTTCAATGTTTTGAGAAGGTACTCCTTCATCCTCTCCTATCAACATGATAGTTGTAAGTTATTGTCCTCCTTCAACACTATTGGTACCTAAATCCATACACAACTTATTCAATTTAAAAATGTAGGTCTCTTTATCCCCATTTGGGAACTCTACTCTCGACTCTCAAATTTGATATGAACTCTCCTTGATATTCAGTCTCTTTGTACTATCTTCCTCTCGCCTGAGATTTGAAAACCCTTATTCATTGTTGGTTCATAGGCTTCATCCTATTCCAATTCGAATTTCACATGTTGAATGTGCACCCGTAAATCTATTACCCTTTCTTCTAGGAAATTTAATTCTTCATCCAAATCAACACAATTTATTGGAACTGTATTTGTAGACTTTATGCAAGGTTAATCCCTTATCTTCCATTCTTCTAAGAGCCTTGTTTCTTCCTCAAGATATCTAATCATTTCCTTTGAATGTTGCCCTTGAGGTTAACCTCCATTTCTAGGAAATAGCATATATGTTATCTTATTAACCACAACTTCATGTTCATCATCTCCCTCTATAGTTGCAAGCACATGATTAGATTGATAATAAAATATTATTAATTCACCCTTAGATGCTATGGGCACTTCTTCTTTACTAGATACATAGGAAAATTCCTCATCACTAGCTATAATTTCCCCATCACTCATAGGTTCTAGCTGAAATTCTTCCAGTCTCTTTATTTCTTCAGTATGCTCCATGAGCATTGCAATTGGAAATTTTTTTGTATCCACCTCATACACTTGCATAAATGTTTCTTTTGGAACTCTTCTATTATTTTTTCCCCTAGGGACAATTCAACATTTTCCTGTTTCTTTTTGACAATTTGTAGTGGCTTTCCATCTTCAAAATCTGCAATACCTACATCCACACAAAATTTTTTAGTTTTGAAATCACAAGGCTCTGTGGCTTACTCTTTGGTAGTAGCTTCTTCTTCTATTCGAAATTGTCTCATAGTTCATGAGGCTCTCGATAAACCTCTCTACTATAGTGGCTTCATCTTCATGTTCATTTGAATCTCCAAGGAGTGTCCCTTTATCTAGTTCACAATAGTGAACTCTCTCTTCCTCATCAAGCTCAACAAATCTAAGCTCTTCACCTCTTAACAGATCACTCAGTAGGTGCCTCAACTTCTTCCTCATCTTCTTAGCGTATAGTTGCATAATAGGCCACATGATCTTCTTCTTAAGAGCCCATCCAATTCTCTAGTCTTCATTCTCCCTTTCTTGTAGCAACATACTTACCATACTAAGAATTTCCTTTAACCTAGTCTTTTCTTGATCAAATTCCTCATCACTCATCTTCCTATTTATGTCATTTTCTTTGAAATCTTCCTTTCCTCTATAGTGGTTTACATCTGACTCTTTGTAATGACCATCACTAATCATCTTCTCCTTCCCTTCTTTGTGAGCATCCTCTTACCCATTGTAAGTTGAAATCAAGCATGAGCAATAAGTCATCTCCATTAACTTATTACCCCATTACGTCACTAAGCATTCTCTTTAGCTTAGCCTTTTAGTATTCCTATAGTTCTCTCCTCTAGAACCTCCTGAGCACTCCTTTCTCTTCTTAGCTTATGCGCTCTGCTCACCTCTATCTTGGTAACTTCTCTTTTTCTCTTAACTTCTCTTTGAGGACTTCCTTTGTCCTCTTCACCTTTCCAACCTCAACTAGAACACTTCCAATGTCACCTCTCTGCTACAAGGGTTCTCTACCACAATTTTTTTTTTCTTCTACAACTACTAGCTGCAATTTGTCATCTCCTTTAGCATAAAAGTTTAAAGAGTAGGTTTACCTGCCAAGTCTCCTCAACGTTGAGTCATTTTCCATCTAAGAACATCATTGGTTCTTTGCTACAATTTTCCCAGTTGTAAAGTCACTTGTCACAGTGTCTTCCTTTACTGCTGCTACTTTCACACAACAATTTTCTATCAATAATTATCTAAAAATTTACATTTACTTACTAGACCTTAATTCTAACCCGCATTGCTATAATTTTTCACTTCATCTAGTATCTGCTACTGAGCTCTTTCTATCTTCAAAGCATCTATTATAGAATTTGTCATTGTGTTTAATTGGAAAATCCTTCTTACTCTAATTTCCTTTTTGACAAGATCATATATGGGATCAGATACCACTTGATGCAAAAAATTCCCATTTTACATGCACACGGTGGTCTCTACTTAGATCGATCCCAATATATTATCTCCTCATATATCTTGATCTCTCCCCTCTAGCCTTGCACCGTATTTTTTATGTAGCTCCCATAGAAATGTGTTATTAACATTCCCTTAATATCACAAGAGTTACAACTAAAACAATTAACACATCATGCACACAAACTTCAAAGCTAAATAGACCATAGCCCAAGGGGCTTGAATTTGCACTTCCATGAAACCCCACACTTAAAACATGTGCTTTACTCTATATTAGGTCCCTATAATACTAGTGAAACCACACATTGTTATTGTTGTGCACAATAGATTCCCACTATTATTATTGTTTTGCGGCATATAAGCCCACTATTGTTATTGTTGTGTCCTTAAATTATTATTTTTATTTAGCCCTATTTATATTTTGACCCCTTAGACTCCTATATATATTAAGGAGGTCTTGTCATTTGAATCATCCAAGAATTTTTCACTTATGTGATGTAATAGGAGGTTTCCCCCATGAAGAGGCTTATTTTTCATTCGATGAACTATCTTTTCTCCTATTTTTTTATCTGGTTACATAACATTTGGTATCATTTCTTTGAATACTAGGGTTTTATGGCTTCAAACTGGTCATTTCGGAATTTTCCCTATAATTTTTTTTTTTGTAAGGCTTCAGAAGATGAAAATTTTACCATGTGTATTCAAATTGTGGTGAACTACGTGTAAAACTTCTAGATCTTAGTTCACTATATTTTTTGAAATGTGTTCCAAGGAATTTAGGGTTTATGCATGCTCCAGAATTCAGTCTCAAACAGGTGACCTAGGGAAAATTGTCATAACTTTATCTACAAGCATCATATTTGAATTCCATAAAAAGTTACTAAAATTTCTCATATTTTAGTTTCTTGGAGACTAATTTTAGGGTTGACGGTCGAAACAGAGACACATGGAATTCTGTATAGCTTTTTTATTCTAAACTAGTCCATAATCAGGCCATCATGGGAGATTTGGTATAAATTTCCATTTGGAAATCCAATTTCATCTAACCTGTGGGGTTGGAAAGAAGACACAAAATGCTACCTCAAGGCGAAGTATCGAGCTTTGGGAGGTTGAAATTAATAGATACAAGAGTTTCAAGATCAAACTAAAAAAAAAAGAAATAAGGTGTGCATTCTTTTAAATTTGCTTCCAAGAAATCAATTTGAAGTGATCTAAAGGGCATAGTGAAGCATATATATAATTATTTGGTTCCAATATGCCTCGAAACAAAAAAAATGGATACACCTAGAAATCCAAAAGAAATCTCTACTATGACACCTAAAGAAGAGGAAGAAATGCAACATGATATATTAAAATTATGAGACCAAGTGCAACAAATTTTGCTCTCACAAAGAGAAACCTAAAATGAATTAGATGGTTTAAAAGCATCAATAAAAGGGGTCATCAGAGTTTTGAAGGATATTTTCAAAGTAGACATGGAAGCATTAATGAATGTCAAGATGGAAGGGTTGAAGGAAGGTTTGACAAAATTTTTATAAGAAAGGCTTCCTAGTAGTGATAAGGTATCCCATGAAAATAAGGATTAGGACAAAAGGAATATGAATTATGATTTTAGAGACTCCAACAATGGCTTTAAGATTAGAAAGATTCCAAATACTGATATGAGGAAGTTTGATGGAAAGGATCTAGTAACATGGATACTATAGATGGAACAATTATTTGATCTACACGATGTGCAACACACACAAAAGGTACACATTGCATCTTTATATTTAGAACCCAATCAATTTATATGGTATTAATGACTTTATTCTCGTAAATCACTAGTCATTTGGGAAACAATTATGGAGGAATTGATTGCACATTATGAGGATACAAAGAGAAATATCTTATTTAGCCAAATGATAAATATCAAACAAAAGGGTTCATTTGGGGAGCACATTGAGGACTTCCAAAGATTGAATATCAAAGTAACCGATATTCCAAAGGAGCATATGATTAATTTCTTCATAGAGACTTTAAAGGATAAGATCCAACATGAGGTTCACCTTTGGGAACCTAAGTCATTAGAGAATGCATTCAAGTTGGCAAGAAAAGTTTAAAGTAAAATTATGGAAAACAAGGAGGTCTACCACTCACAACTAATAAATATTGAAAGTGTTGTTGCTCCTAGCTTCCCACATCCTACAAGGTTGACACCACAAAAACTAGAGGAAAAAAAGACAAAACGACTTTGTTACAATTGTGATAGAAAGTACACTAAAGGTCATAATTGTGCTGAGAAGAAATTATTTTACATATATTGTGAAGAGGAGCAAGAAAAGAAAAAAACATAAAGAAGAAGATATACACAGGAACCAACCTTAGATGATGAAAAATAAGAAATGAATCTACCATATCTAGTAATGCATTGGAAGGAATTATCACTCCTTAAACTCTCAAGATAGAAGGATATATCAAGAAGAAAAAGGTAATAGTGTTGATTGATTCAACTAGTACTCATAATTTTATTCATGTAAGATAGGCAAATATTTCAATTGATTTCTATACCTAGCACCAAATGTCAAGTGATGGTTGCAAATGGAGGAACTATACATTTCTTGGGGAAGTGCTATTATATCAATGTAACCATGGGGGAATATGTATTGAATAGTCCAATTCTTTCCATTCCAATAGGTGGTGCATATGTTTTCTTAGGAATCCAATGGTTACAATCTTTGGGGATGATAACTTTTATTTTTCTAGAAATTTTTCTTGGAAGGAAAGTAAATTGAATTAAGGGGTATCTCAAGGAAACATTGGAACATAATTATCTCTAATGGCATGACAAATATTTTGAATAAGCAACAAAATTGAGCGATTGTTCAATTATGTTCAGTAGATTTTCAATCATCTAAGTCATCCATTTTTCCATATCTCCAAAGGGTCCTTGAAAATCATTCTAAGGTATTTGAGACTCCCAAATGTCTCCCACATTTTTGCGATCATGATCGTGCTATTCACTTGTTTCCAAGAATTTTTCCTTGAAACATTAGACCTTAACGATATCCTTATGCCTAGAAGAGTGAAATTGAAAGTATAGTTGTAGAAATGTTAGAGGCATGTATAATTCAACCTAGCAAAATTCTTTTTTCTTCTCAATAGTATTGGTGCAGAAGAAGGATGGATCATGGTGTATGTGTTTGGATTATAGAGAGCTCAACAAACTCACTATTAAAGATAAATTTCTCATTCCTTTCATTAATGAATTTTTGGGTGAACTTCATAGAACAATTTACTTCACGAAGTTGGATCTTTATTCAGGATTTCATCAAATTAGAATGAAGAAAAAATACATTCTGAAAACAACATTTAGAACTCATGAAGGTCATTATGACTTTTTGGTCATGCCTTTTGGCCTTACTAATGCACCTTCCACATTTCAAGGTTTGATGAATTCCACGTTCAAACCCTTCCTTAGAAAATTTGTGTTAGTATTTTTTGATGATATACTAATCTATAGAAAGACTTGGAATATTATGTTCAACATGTTGACATGGTGCTCAAAACTATTGGAGGAGAAAAAATTGTAAGAAAAACCCTCCAAACATTTCTTTGGAGTACAGGAAGTGGAATATTTGGGTCATATTATATCCCATGAGGGTGTTAAGGTTGACCCTAACAAAATTAAATCCATCAAGGAATGGAAAACCCCCACAACCTTAAGGCATATTTGAGGATTTATTAGGTTGATAGGGTATTATCACAAATTTATTGAGAATTATGGGAAGATAGCAACACCTCTAACAACATTGCTAAAGAAAGATGCATTTTTTTGGACTTTAGAAGCAACTAAGGCCTTTTAACATCTTAAAGAGGCAATGTGTCAAGCTCCGGTATTAGCTACACTAGAATTCACAAAATCCCTTATTGTGGAATGTGATGCCTTAGGAAATGGCATTGATGTTTCTTTAATGCAATAAGGAAAACTCATTGCTTTTGAAATTCGTTCAATTAATGGAAAGTATTTACATAAACCTATTTATGAGAAGGAGGTGTTGTAATACTACATGCACTGAAGAATGGCAGCCTTACCTGATGGAAAGACACTTCAAGGTAAAAACAAATCATGATAGTCTTAAATACTTCTTGTAATAAGGATTATCTTCATAAGAGTAACAAAAATGGGTCATAAATATGTTGGGTTATGACTGTGAAATCACCTACAAAAAAGGGAAGCAAAATTTTGTTGCATATGCACTCTCAAGAAGGTATGAGGATGTGGAAGAATTTCTCTATTCCATTTATATTATCCAATTTGATTGGATAACTAAAGAAAGGGATGAATGCAAGAATGATAAAGAGGTATGGACACTCATTCAAAAGTTGCAGCAAGATCCTAGTGCACCTGATTCATTTATTTGGAAAAATGATTCACTATGGTACAAAGATCGCTTATATCTATGCAAGAAATCCCAACTTAAACAAAAGGTTATTTTGGAATCGTACACCTCTCCTATAGGAGGGCACTCATGATTTTTAAAAACGTGCCATAGAGTCAAGTAGGGGTTTTTTTGGGATGGGATTAAATTTGATATTCAGAAGTTTGTGGTGGAATGTTCGGTTTGACAACAAAATAAAGTTGAGACAATTAAGATCCTAGGTCTTTTACAACCATTAGCCATTCCAAGTCAACATTGGGAAGAGGTCCCAATGGATTTTATCATAAGTTTGCCCAAGTCTAAAGGAAAGAGTGTTATCATGGTGGTAGTTGATAGACTTACCAAGTATGCACATTTTTGTGCACTATCTCATCCTTTGAGAGCTAGTATAGTTGCTACTACATTTATAAAAATAATTCAAACTACATGGAAACCCAAATATTATTGTAAGTGATAGAGATCCCATTTTAACTATAAATTTTTGGACATAAATATTTTCTTGTCTTAGTACTCAATTAGCTCATAGCTCATCTTACATCATCAATCTGATGGGAAAATTGAGACAGTGAAAAAAAATTGGAAGGTTGTCTTCGTTGTTTTGTATCTCAAAAAAAAAAAAATCAATGGATAAAGAGGTTTACCCTGGAAGAATGGTGGTATAAAACTATCTTCCATACCATGGTAAAAATGACCCCATTTATGGTTCTTTATGGATATCATCCACTGTCCATCACATCACCTTTAAGAGAAAATTCCAAGACTCAAGCAATGGAAGATCACATCGAACATCAATAACAAGTTCTCTAACTCTTAAAGGATAACCTAACTTTGGTGTAGAATTGAATGAAACAACATGCATATCAGCATTGCAGCAAAAGAAGTTTTGATGTGGGAAATTGGATATTTTTACGACTAGACCCATACAAACAAGTCTCCCTTAAGTACACTAAGAAGGATAATAAATTATCACCTAAGTTCTATGGCCCTTACAAGGTGTTGCAAAATATTGGTACTATGGCATACAAATTGGAGCTTCTTGCATCTTCGTAAGTACACCTAGTTTTCGATGTTTCATGCTTAAAGAAAGTTATAGGTGACAAGCTTCCAATTCAAACTATATTTTCATCACCGCCCATCTCATACCATTACTGTTCATCTATTTTAAATATTATAAGTGAACTACTTTCACGGTTTCCATGTGGGATTAAATACGCTATTCTTCCGGACTCCCTCTCATGGTATGCCTATGCACATGAATGAATGAATTCATGGTACTTCTTGTTTCATTCGATTTCTTACAGTGAGTTGAAAAACACCATCAAGTTGGAAGAAATCAGAGTGCGTTTTGATCTATTGAATTATGTTTGAACTTTAGTTAGTTGCTTTGTATAAATATTAAGTTAACATATCATATGATCAATTTATGTTTCTATTGAACTATGTTTAAACTTGAGTTAGTTGTATAAATATTAAGTTATCATACCATATGATCCATCTATGTTTCTAGTGGCACACAAAAGGTGTATTATGTTTCTATTAACAACTTTGACGTCAGAATGAATGGTTGGAGGCATTGATTGTTATCTCCAACATTGTTTATACTTACTTCATTGATGTATTGATAAACTTTAAGGTGGTCAGAATCTTTCAGATGTAAATTGTGTAGAAAATTTACGACATCCCACCAGAAAGTAAGCGTAACTGGTTTAAAAAAAATAAAATAAAACTATATAGATACCAATATAAATAGCATAAAATAAAACTATCGTGTGTTTTTTTGAATGTGCGAGGAGCTAAAGAAAGTGGGAAATTTTTTGCTATAATTTATATCATTTCTTTTATGTCACTATTACTAAGTTGTGTTTATTTGGAGGCTAGCTCACATGTTGGATGGAAGAATGACGAGATCTTTTCACTAAGATTGTGTAAGACTCTTTCAAGATTGGATGTTTTTCACTAGGATTGTGCAAGTTTTGAACTCTTATCATTTCTTTTTTTTTACTAATACTAAGTTACACTTATTTTGAGGTTACCCCATATGTTGGGTGGAGGAATGATTTGCCCAACATTGGGATGTTGTCACTAGCACTGTGTGAGACTTGGTCAAGCTTGGATAAGTCTACTAATAATGTAATCCCCACAATTAAGTCTCACCATCAACCTATCCCCATGAGATTTGAACCTAAAACTTTATGGGAACTAAACCCTACACAAACCAACTAACTTACACCTCATGATTTTGTTAAATTTTTATTATTTTTATGATTAAAAAAATATTAAATCCTTATTACATTTACAACTAAAATATCTTTTTATTACCCAAAAAAACTTATGTCAGATGATAAGGAGTCTTTTAATATTTGTTATTTTAAAAATGAGAAGTAAGATCCCAACTAAAGTTGTTGCTGTCATTCAATTTTGATAATATAATTTTGGTAATTTAAAATTTTTTAAAAATGAGAAGTAAGATCCCAACTAAAGTTGTTGCTGTCATTCAATTTTGATAATATAATTTTGGTAATTTAAATTTATAATTTTAAATTGAAGAAAGATAAACATTTTATTTGTCATCATTAGAGTGCGATGAAATAATTTAAAAAAAAATTGTTATCTTAATAAAGTTATTGTATTTTAATAAAGAAATGAATTTAACACTCCTGTTAATTAAATATATATGCACCGCTAACCTGACCATTTTGTCTTACCATTTTTACGACTCTCAGACATCTGTCCATAATTCTAGCTCCACCTGGATGACATTGGTCCTTACACCTACAATTTCCACTCACTCCATTACTGAATTTCTTTACTAATGCGTTAGGGTTTCTCTACGATTTCCACTCACTCCATTACTGAATTTCTTTACTAATGCGTTAGGGTTTCTCTTTTTGTTTTGACCAGTTTTCAACCCTCCTGGAATGCATACTATGCATAATGTATCGTGTCAATGGCTATTACCTGGTTATGTATCTTTACTCTGTTTAGGGCAGGTCAATTCTGACGATTTTCTTTTCAGGGTGTGTTAACCTTTGGTTGCTAGCGATTTTTCCACGGCGTTAAAACTTGTTTTAATGATTATGTTTCCCTATTCGTGTACAGTCATTTTCGTGGCAAGAAAGGGTTTTGTTCTGCCCTTGTCAAAGTACAGGTCTCCTCTATACAATATGCATTTCTTTTCATAGGTCTCCCAGTTTCTTTAGAATTCTTAGCCCTCGAATCATTTGTCACCCAAAGTTTTTTTTCATTACCCTGTTGTTGCAGGCTCCTTGGATTCCTGGAGAGGATTCACCCGGTTCCAAAATTTTCTTTTAATTGTTTATTCTTGTCTTCTTTTCTATCCAGGTCACCATTAAAGAATCGTCTAACCTAGCCCTGCTGCCAACACAATCGTGAAGCCTTGCTGATTTGGAATATTTGGTATTTTCCACCAGAAATTTACCCTTAGGGTTATGTCCCCAGTTGCAGTTTATGGTTTGTTTCTAGCAGCAAGATATTACGACCACTTGAGCCTAGACCTATACTATGTTTTTCTGGGTTAACCATAATGGTTGTAAATTCACTGATATTGTTTTCTTTACTGTGAAAGAATTTTTGAAATTTTTCATACATCTACTTTACTCTATGGACTCGACTGTAACTATCGTTCTATAAAAGGAATGACTGGACTGTAACTATCGTTCTATAAAATGAATCATTCCTTGGTGAAACCAGTGTTCTTTTATACATTAGCAATATTTAAATTTTTTCTTTTTTCTAGCCACTATTAACAGTTACATTGTAATTGTGGGGAGTATTCTCTCTAATAAATTTTTATCAACGAAAATATTTTCATTATTTTTCATTTTCTGTTAACTATACAGCAACAACTGTTCTCGCCCAGATTGAATAGTCTGTTTAAATTTCTGTCCAAAACTTTCGCATAACTATTACCACTCTCTCATAAATTCCCTTGTAACTCTACAACTACGGGCACTGTGCCGAGCAGTTTAACAAGAGAAACTGTTCTCCTCTAGATTTAGATTTCTGTCCAAAACTCTAATCTCTGGAGCTCTGTAATCTTATAAATTTCCTTGTAACTCTACAACTATGGCGACTGTGCCGAGCAGTTATGGCGACTGTGCCGAGCAGTTGGGCTTACAAACGGCGTTTTATATCGAGCTATTGAAAGCGCTTATCAACACACATTAACTTTCACACATTAACTTTTCTATAAAGTTGAAAATAGAAATTTCCAACGTACTAACCCTCTTCCCTATAAACAAGAGTTAACTCAAGACTATGAAGAACAACACTATCGAAACTTTAAAACTGTAAAAAAAAAAAAATTATTGCGAAATGTTATGACATACGAAGCAGGAAAGCAAACGTAAAAAGGCAAAGAAGGCATAAATATCAATATGAAAACATAGAGGCCACAGTTGTCTTACTCACTATTAAAATGTCAAAAATGATTTTAAAATTATA
>APFE030678821.1:0-27112 GCA_000404065.3 Pinus taeda
CTTACCAAAATGTCAAGCTTCACCTCTAGAGATGGTGATTCCTCCAGATCTATGTTTTTCATCTCTTCTTCCTTCAACCTTGCCCTTCGGATCAACAAGTGAGCCTCTACATTTACTGCATTGTTCTGCATCTCGTGAAGTGTTGCAATATTCCTTTCTCTTAGCTGAAACTCCATTTCTGGATCAAAGGCACTCGGGTAGTGCAAGAGAGCAGATCTAGGAGAAGGTCTTATATCAACTGGCATCGAATAATAAACTTGGTTAAATCTGGCAGAAATTTTTTGTACTGTCTCCCCTGGTAGTCTTTTAAGTTGGTTATACTCTTTTATAATAAGGAAAAGGTTCTTCCCGATCATCCACCTATCGAGAAAAACTTTGATGAATTGCCGGAAATTTGAGATGCTCGCATTAGGGAGGGTTCTGAAGCAACTCTCCACTTTGCCTTGCAAAGAAAGAGCAAAAAGCCTTATACTGACATCTTCTGCATCAACTTCAAAAAGATATAGAAAAGACTCAAAATTCTACACATGTTGCTCAGCATTGACATTCTTACTTTCACCATCGAACCTCGGCAAATATAGATCATAGTTTTTGAGGAAAGCATGGAGAACAGAAGGTAAAACAAGAGGTTTATACCGATCTGGAATTTTACAAGGTGTAGGGGTAAGTACAGCAGGTATAGAATCAGTCTTGGTCACTTGGGGCTCATCAATTTGAAGATGGTCATCACAAAATTTAGAAGAAAGGTCTTGATAAAGCTCAAAGGTATGCAAATGTTTGTTATTCACAATCTTCAAAGGGAAAGAATCAACTGCAGGCCGAGGATCTCTTCTCAAATACAGTATACTTTGCTAATCCTTCTTGACATTCTTGGGAAAAGAGAATAAATAATTTATGACAAAGAACAAAATGTCTTGGATGAAATTCCAATGTGAATACCTGATCTGTCAATGTTGTCCTTTCATGTTTTTGCTGGTCGAGATCATCCTCCAGTGGAGTCTTTGGATATGATCTCGAAAATGATTTAGAGTCACCAGGTGAATGATTTCAGCCTTTCCAGTGTCTGATCATTGTCCACCATCAACAATCAGATCTGAACTCGATACATGTACTGGGGCAATTTATAAGTTAAGTGTTACGATTACAAGCTAGACTAGAGATCGACTGAAACAACGTTTATCTACTATGCACTCACAGAGAAATGTGCAGTTCGAAGGCTACCTACCGTGACTTCAGACTCTGTCTGTAGCTATAAATCAAATAACACTAACAAGAAAACCAGTTATTCCCCAGTATGGTCGCCACTATGTTAGCGCTCAAATCTACCTTATGCTGAAATAAGGTAAAACTCAAGGCTACATCAAACCACGCTCAGCCTCGTAGCTAGCCCTACGAGGACATGAGAGGGCTCTCTCCAGTCAATCTCGATAAAATAAGCAATAGGGTGCGAGATGACTCTAGAATGGGAAATGATTTTAGGCTAGTAAAGAGATAGGAAAGTTTGATTTTGATTTTTTGGGTTTTTGTTGGAGAAATAAGAAAAAACAATTTTGGGTCCGGGGATAAGGCCAAATCTTTACAAAATTCGAGTTGGGGCGAGGTAGGCAGTAGTCTTAATGCTTTTTGATTAAGTGTATGGATGGATCAGAAGGAAAAGGAGCTGAAGAGAGCAAGGGAAAACATGGATCCTCTCCAAACAGGCGAAAACATGTAAAACTAAACAAATTCAAAGGCAGAGCACTGAAATCAATGGATTCAACCTCATTTACTCATTCATTTAGTTTCAGAAGCATAAGAAGGGAATGGCATACATTAAACATGAAAGAACTTACAATAAACTGAGAGAAAACACCATCAAGAACTAAAAGCCACAAGAATCCCAACAGGTGCTGCAAAACCTCTGATCTTTCCTTAGCCAAAATATGAAAAATATGTACAATAGTGTGCCAAAATCTTTCCCAAGAATCCAACCTCACCAACCTTTGAAAATGACTGAGAAAATACATCTTTTATACCATCCTAACCCCTTCCCATGCCTCTAGGGGTCGAATTCCTCCTTCTAAGAGCAGTTCCAACTAATTCTAAACAAGGATCTAGAATATAGGCATCCAAACAACTTGCCTCTAAAAGAAGGGAAACTGATTCTTACACTTGATTTTTACTTTTTTAGGAGTGAATCTTCTAGAATAGGTAAAAATGATTCCAAGTTACATGTCAACCATAAATTTACATCAAGATAACCCAAAAATTTTATCCACAAGCAAAATTGGTCCAACTGGCCGAAATCCTGAGCTGGAAAATGAAAAATTGACCAAAAATCTATATGCGTAGCGCCCCTGAGCTATATGCATAGCGCGTCTTTCAGCCTACTTTTGGGGCACTTCCCGGCATCCAAATTTAGTGTGTGATAGCTTGTTAGAAATCCCTGGATGTTGGCTATCCAACCCAAGTGGAATTTCCCAATTTGGAGCTCATTTGGGCCTCCAAAACTTCATTCTTCCATAAGTACTTCCTGCTGGTGCAAAAGGTGGCAAAAAGGTGGTTTTCATGGTGTTTTTGGGCCCTTTGATCATCCAGAACTTGATGAAATGCTTCGGCCATACTGGAGCATGCATAACTTACCATAAAAAACCCAAAAATATAAAATTTTCCTTCAGCAAGTGTCCCAATCATAAGCGAGCGTGTTGACGTGCTACTCGTATGGCTGAAAAATCTATTTTGAGACCAAAATATTTCAAAATGACAAAAAATTCTCCGAATTTGCTCAAATTCGGAGTGAAGACCCTCCATCATGTATCATGCCCAGCCAATGAAGCCTCAGCCAAAATCCGGAGTGGATCAGGTGTTTCACGACGCTTCAGTGTCCTCCTGGTGTATGTAGTTCAGTGGTGCAATCTCTGTCTTGGTCATATAATGTATCGATGTCCACCTCCATGATGTTGCAAAATATGTGTTGGCTTGAATGAGATGAAGAATGAGGATTTGGTGCTTTTGTTTCAAACACCAAATGTGGGAGGAACTGTGGGAAATAGGGCCGTGTGAATAGTGGACTGTGGGAAAATGAGCTATGGGAACAGCATGATTCAATTAAGTGAAGAAAATATGCTTGAGTCAAGTGAAATTAAGGATGTGAGTACAGTCACTTGACTGTATGGAATTTTGGAACCTATAACTGATATGAAGGATGGAAAGTGGTAACAAATGGCATGTTTTAGGGATGGGATATAAGGAAATAGGAGAGGGACGAAGTGATATGAGTGATTTTAAATGGAATAGAGAAAAGGGAGACATTGTATGATGATATGACAGTAGTGGGGAAAGGAAAATACAAGTGAGATATGAAATGCTTTGGCACCAAAATCAAATTCTAAAACTTCAAATTCAAACCCTAAAGAGACATTTCTTTACAAGAGAGTAGGGTTTGTGTTTTTCAACATTCATACTCTTACAACTGATCTTCAAACAACTCCAAACACTGACCAAAGATAATAGCAAGATGATTTAAACTTACATGAGGCAAAGGAGACTGAGAAAATTTGAATTTTGAAGAGCAGTGGCAAAAATTTTGTGTTCTAGCCCAATGCGTAGCGCGCTACATAGTGCATTTTGCAGGAGGATTTTGGAGCCCTTCTCGGTGTCCAAATTGAGCGTGTGATAGCTCGTTGGAAAGCTCGTGAAGTTTTATTTTCAACCCAAGTGGAATTGTTCAATTTGGAGTTCATTTACCCTATCAAAAGTCAAATCTCCTAACACTACTTCCTACAGGTGCATCAATTCTCCTGAGGCAACGATATTCTTGACATTTCTCCAAAACCATTATACCTGTGTAAAAAGTGAAGGAGGTTTTTATTCCTTGGAATGTTGTGGACAAAACCTCTCTCAGTTTTCCAAAATTCATCTTTGATGGCTCTGAAACATATTTTGAGTGAAACTTATCCCGATGTGTGAAACAAGGGATTTTGTCGAAATGAAGCGAAATGAAGGGGATAAGGGGCTTCTAACTTCTTGGGGAAATTTTGGGAAGTAGGGAGGGTTGTTAGGAAGCAGGGGAAAGTGGAATCTTAGAGATCGAGTGAGGGGAAGGGGTCCAAAAGGGAAAAACACAGGCCTAGCCTAGAAAATTGCCAAGTTGTGCAAGAAACTAGGGTTTGTGCAAAAATGAGGAATTTGGGGGAGCTCAGTGATGGGAAGTGTTTAATAAGGTACATTAATGATAGGGGAAAGTGTATGAACATAAGGATACAAGTTTTTCTAATGATTTGACCATACAAGAGAAATTACCTTCAAAACCCTAGGAGAGGGAAATGGACCTTACCTAGGCACAACTGAAGAAAGAACAAGGTGTAAAATGACCAAATGGAACTTGACATGATGATGAAAACCCTCTGAATGATGGTACACTTAGTTGAATGGTGACATGAACCGACATTTGGACAACTTTGACAGGAGTAAAAGCAACCCCTAGACCTAATGCCTAGTGACCAAATTTTGCTTGAAGACTCTTTGAAATGACAAAATTTGACCTTGACACCTTAAAATCACTTTGTAAGAGCATGTTTGATCACTGAAGGAAGGCTGCAAGGACTGACACTAACATTACTATGTTAGCGCTCAAATTCGCCTCAGGTTGAGGAAGGGAAAACTGAAGGCAACATCAAACCAAGCTCAGCCTCGTAGCTAGCCCTACGAGGATAGGAGAGGGCTCTCTCCAGTCAATCTCGATAAAATGAGCAATAGGGTGCGAGATGACTTAAAATGGGATCTGATTTTAGGCTAGTAAAGGGATAGGAAAGTTTGAATTTGATTTTTTGGGTTTTGTTGGAGAAATGGGAGAAAACAATTTTGGGTTCGGGGATAAGGCCAGATCTTTGCAGAGTTTGAGTTGGGACGAGGTAGGAAGTAGTCTTAATGCTTTTTGATTAAGTGTATGGATGGATCAGAATGAAAAGGAGCTGAAGAGGGCATGGGAGAACATGGATCCTCTCCAAACAGGCGAAAACATGTAAAACTAAACAATTTCAAAGGCAGAGCACTGAAATCAATGGATTCAACCTCATTTACTCATTCATTTAGTTTCATAAGAATAAGAAGGGAATGGCATACATTAAACATGAAATAACTTACAATAAGATGAGAGAAAACACCATCAAGAACTGAAAGCCACAAGAATCCCAACAGGTGCTGCAAAACCTCTGATCTTTCCTTAGCCAAAATATGAAAAATGTGTACAATAGTGTGCCAAAATCTTTCCCAAGAGTCCAACCTCTCGAACATTTGAAAATGACTGAGAAAATACATCTTATATACCATCCTAACCCCTTCCCATGCCTCTAAGGGTCTAATTCCTCCTTCTAGGAGCAGTTCCAACTAATTCTAAACAAGGAGCTAGAATATAGGCATCCAAACAACTTGCCTCTAAAAGAAGGGAAACTGATTCTTACACTTGATTTTTACTTTTTTAGGAGTGAATCTTCTAGAATAGGTAATTTACATCAATGTAACTCAAAATTTTATCCACAAGAAAAACTGGACCAACTGGCCGAAATCATGAGCTGGAAAATGAAAAATTGACCAAAAATCTATATGCGTAGCATGCGTGAGATATATGCGTAGCGCGTCGTTCAGCCTACTGTTGGGGAACTTTCCGGAATCAAAATTGAGTGTGTGATAGTTCGTCGGAATTCCCTGGATGTTTGCTATCCAACCCAAGTGAAATTTCTAAATTTGGAGCTCATTTTCCCCTCCAAAACTGCATTCTCCCAGAAGTACTTCCTGTTGGTGCAAAAGGTGGCAGAAAGGTGGTTTTCATGGTGTTTTTGGGCCCTTTGATCATCCAAAACTTGATGAAATGCTTCGGCCATACTGGATCATGCATAAATTACCATGAAAAACCCAAAAATATAAATTTTTCCTTCAGCAAGTGTCCCAATCATAAGCGAGCGCGTTGACGCGCTACTCGTATGGCTGAAAACTCTATTTTGAGACCAAAATATTTCAAAATGACAAAAACTTCTCTGAATTTGCTCAAATTCGGAGCGAAGACCCTCCATCATGTATCATGCCTAGCCAATGAAGCCTTAGCCAAAATCCAAAGTGGATCAGGTGTTTCATGACGCTTCAGTGTCCTCCTGGTGTATGCAATTCAGTGGTGTAATCTCTGTCTTGGTCATATAATGTATCGATGTCCGCCTCCATGATGTTGCAAAATCTGTGTTGGCTTGAATGAGATGAAGAATGAGGATTTGGTGCTTTTGTTTCAAATGCCAAATGTGGGAGGAACTGTGGGAAATAGGGTCGTGTGAATAGTGGATTGTGGGAAAATGAGCTATGGGAACAACATGATTCAATTATGTGAAGAAAATATGCTTGAGTCAAGTGAAATTAAGGATGTGAGTACAGTCACTTGACTGTATGGAATTTTGGAACCTATAACTGATATGAAGGATGGAAAGTGGTAACAAATGGCAAGTTTTAGGGATGGGATATAGGGAAATATGAGAGGGACGAAGTGATATGAGTGATTTTAAAGGGAATAGGGAAAAGGGAGGCATTGTATGATGATATGACAGTAGTGGGGAAAGGAAAATACAAGTGAGATATGGAATGCTTTGGCACCAAAGTCAAATTCTAAAACTTCAAATTCAAACCCTAAAGAGGCATTTCTTTACAAGAGAGTAGGGTTTGTGTTTTTCAACATTCATACTCTTACAACCGATCTTATAAACAACTCCAAACACTGACCAAAGATAATAGCAAGATGATTTAAACTTACATGAGGCAAAGGAGACTGAGATAATTTGAATTTTGAAGAGCAGTGGCAAAAATTTTGTGTTCTGGCCCAATGCGTAGCGCGCACTTTATATGCGTAGTGCGCTACATAGTGCATTTTGCAGGAGGCTTTTGGAGGCCTTCCCGGTGTCCAAATTGAGCGTGTGATAGATCATTGAAAAGCTATTGATGTCTAATTTCCAACCCAAGTGGAATTTTTCAATTTGGAGTTCATTTACCCTGTCAGAAATCAAATCTCCTAACACTACTTCCTACAGGTGCATCAATTCTCCTGAGGCAACGGTATTATTGACATTTCTCCAACACCATTATACCTGTGTAAAAAATGAAGGAGTTTTTTCTTCCTTGGCATGTTTTGGACAAAAAGCTCTATAAGGTTTCCAAAATTCATCTTTGATTACTCTGAAAAATCTTTTGAGTGAAACTTATCCCGATGTGTGAAACAAGGGATTTTGTTGAAATGAAGCGAAATGAAGGGGAATTAAGGGGCTTTCTAAATTCTTGGGGAAATTTTGGAAGTGGGGAGGGGATGTTAGGAAGCAGGGGAAAGTGGAATCTCAGAGATCAAGTGAGGGGAAGGGGTCCAAAAGGGCAAAACATAGGCCTAGCCTAGAAAATTGCCAAGTTGTGGCAAGAAACTAGGGTTTGTGCAAAAATGAGGAATTTGGGGGATCTCGGTGAACTATTGGGGAGGAAGGTTTGTTGGTAGACGATTGCGATTCCTCCTTGGAAGGGAAATGCAATCTTCCTGAAATAGGTCAACACAACGGCGGCCATGGCATATATCCAGGGCCTTCCCAGTAGGACGTTGTAATCAAGGTTCTCGTCAATGACTTCAACATCAATCTCTACTGTTTTGCCCCCCAGTTCAACTTGCAAGTTACTTAATATTCCATACGGGGTGTATGTGCGTCCATCAAATGCTTTCAATGTCATTGATGATCGCGACAAGGACGGAGACCCTAGAGTTTTCCAGCAACTCATCTACATGATACGTGTGGATGCCCCCTCATCAATAATTGTTCTATGAACAGTTTTGTTGAGGACTTTCACTTGAATGAGGAAAGCTAGTTGAGCTGGTAACTGAGGGTCATATCCTTTATGATTAAAAGATACAAGATTGGAATCCGTTGGGTCAATCCCACCTATTGCTAACAATAAAGCCTACTTTTGGGAGGGGCAATTTTGCAGCACTTCAAGAGTCGACATCGCGGATGGCGATTGGGCTAAATCCTCCACTATATTATAGTGTTGTGATGCTCGGGCACGAGGATTAAACGTTGATTTGTGTACTACTCCCTTTGACGGTTTTATTGTTAATTCAGGAATGATGGGTGGCACGACTTCTGTTGAAGTCGTTGTTGAACTACTAGGTTGGTCATTGTCCTTGTTGTTCAACATTTGTGGATTCCCGTAATCTTTACTCCTTGTCGTTATAAGAGTGTCATTCAGTTGCTTCGAGACTGACAACATTAGCACTTGGGACAGGGAAGCATTTTTTTTAGCAACCAGATTTTTTCTTGCGTTTGGAAACGGATTAGTCAATACAGCCGAGGTTTTTGAACTTTTGAAAGATTTTCTAAGTTCTTCTTTAAATGGAAATTCCCATGTCCAGTGATCCTCGTCACATATATGACATGGAGTTTTGGGTTTCGCATTCCCAGAAGGGTTTTCAGAAGGTTTCCTAGGAGATGAGTCTCCCTGGTTTTCTTCTTCCCTTGTTTTTTCTTCTTGCCTCCTGGTTGCTTGGTTTCTTTGCCTTTGTCTGTTGACACAGCATTTACTTCCGAGGCTAGAATTTCTTCATTTGCATCTTGACTCGAAATCGTGCGGGCCTTTTTGGATGTGGCCTTTGTGGTTTTAGTGCTTGTCATGCCTATCACACCATCGCCAGCATGAGAGTCTTTGTTTGATTTAGGAGGCGGAGGAACGGATAATTCTGGCCTAGGAGCGTCAGGGATTTTATCGTAGAGCGTGCTAGACTGAGTGTAGATCAAGTCTAGATATTGTGCATGAGCAATGACTTGCTCTTCAGTGACGACTCCCCCCTTTGCCACATCTTTTGTAATAGTGGGTAACAATGACTTAATAAACCATTCAGCCAATAGCTGATCAGGAACATATGTTTTTACCATTCTGCGACGACACCGCCACTCATGAATATGATCGGATATGTGAGTGGCTGTCGTTTGTTTGAAATTGGTAAGCAGCTCAGTTCCTATTTCGTACCTGATAGGTAACTGAAAATTGGTTAAAAAGGTTGTGGCTAGGGTACTGAATTTATCAAATGAGGCTCTAGGCAGTTCGATATACCACTTTACTGCCGAACCAGTTAACGTGCACTGAAAGAGGCGAAGTTGAATCGAATCATCATTGAGAGTGTTTGACGAACACCATAGATGAAAGGTCATCACATGATTCGATGGATCTTCGCCCGGATTTCCATTGAATTTAGGAATATCCGACGGAAGTTTATGTGGGATCGCCAGCCACCAAGGGGTGTAGGCAATTGGATCGTTCGTTAGTCAACTTAGATCTGGTAACTCTAGAGTTGCCACGAAGGGAAACTATTGATTTAGCCTTGGTTGAGCATACCCAGGATATAACGGAATTGTTTGAGCAGTCGGTCTTTGCATACCAGCATAATGCATTTGATGTTGGTAACTTTGGTAAGGTTGATGGGCATAACCATTATGATATGGCTGATACTGCTGCCCATTACTTGCAAAGACTTGTTGCTCATATCCTTGGTAAGCTTGCTGGAATTGTGGTTGTTGGTATTGCACCAACCATGGTTATGAAGCCATGGACTGTTGTCCAGCACTGACTGTTTGACCAAGATGGGGGTTGGGGTTCCCCATTTGAACCTGTGCCATTCCACTAGTGGGTGATTGTGGTTGTGTCAGAGGTACAAGAGATTGTTGTATTGCAACCTGCAAAACTTGAGGTTGGCATACAATTGGTGATGCTTGTACTTGCGATGCAGCCACAATAGTCGGCGTAGTGGGAATGTTTGATATAGGTGGACTTTGTTGTATTGAGCATACAACTCTTGGTTGTTGAGACAGGACTGGTACCCAACCGCTAGTTGTGATTCCAGCATAACCCAAATTTTGTTGCGAACTCATGCATGGTTTTCCTTCTGGGGAAGACAATGAAAGGGTATATGGCCCTCCATACGACAGTAATCCAGTGCTCAAAGGAATAATTTAAATTTGGGGACCAGTTTTCCCAAATTGACCTTGTGATGGATCAATTTGTCGAGACTCAACGTAAGAGATTCCAGATATAATTCCGGAGGAACAAACGGGAACAGTCCATACTGTCGAAATAGTCCCAGGATGGACTCCATCCAGCAATTGAAAATTGGTTGGGATAGATGGCATGATGGCGAACATTGTCGGAATAGCAGAAGGGGCTTCCGTTGTTGCTGTGTCGAGCGACACAGTCCTTGATGTTAACGGTTGTTTAGACATATTAAGTCTATCCAAAAGATTCCTCAACGATTCTTCAGGAACTTCCAAGGGTGGGTGAATATTCTCTGATGAAGAAGGATATAGGGCGATCCCATCTCCAAGTTGCGTTGGAGTGCTAGACGGAGGATCTTCCACAATCTCTTCTATGTCAATCAATCCAGGAGGAAGAGGTAGACAGTCAAGTTTGTAAAATATTTCTGGTGCCGAAGAAGATGCAAGTTCCGCAGCAGCAGACAGTTGGGGAGTAACACCTTTTGAATCGACTGTAGATGGAACCGGTTTAGGAATAGAAGTGTTGACCGTCACACTAGGATTAGTTGTAATGTCCTGTTGCTGTTGCGGAATTTATTCCGTAGAGGTAGGGATTCCAGAAATGTTTGGAGTAACCAGAGTCTCTCAGGATGTTGGACTGCTTGCTCCAACCAACCTAGGGGACTATGATCCGGTTAAACGAGTTTGCTTCGACCGGAATGGCTTCGCTTCCGGAGTCAATGATGGTTGACTCGTAAGTCTCCGCGAACGACGGGGTTTTGATTGAGTTTCTTCCACAATTGTGGATTACTTGATCAACTCAAAATAAAAGGGAAAAATGTTTTTCGAATTAAATGAATTTTAGACGCTTTAACACAACTTGTTTTTTCAATTTTAAAGAGTCGAGAAAAAACACAAGATGACTCTAGTCGCCTTCAATTTTTATTGAGCTTGAAGTGACAAGCGCTCCGAGGACCTTTTCCTTTAAGGAGTCTGAAAAGGAGAAAAATGGACTTCTTTGGAGATCTAGGCAGAGAGGATTACCAAACCAATCATAAAACTGTAGAATACTTTTTACAGTACGGCAGTCAGTCTTCCCGAATGTTGTGTTCGGTGCATTACGATCGATAGGGCGGCAGACACAGCTTCCTAAGGATAAAGGATGCAGCCTATAGTGGTCTCCCAATATATACGTGATGATACGTGGGAGCACAAGTCCGTACTAGCACTTGTCGTCTCAGAGTGGAGGAATCACCCAACTAGCACTGAAAGCAACAGTTACCAGGCTTTGCGACGCCAGAATACGTCTCTAGCCTAGACCTCTAGATGTTGCATTAAGTTCCAAAGCGTTGTTAGATTCATTGAGATTTATTTTAAGTTGATCTTGCTTAACAGTTTTCCTTTCAGGTTCACCATGTGATGTATGTATAATTCCTAAATGCAGTCTAAGATGATAAACAGACATTTTATCTTCTTACAGCAATGAAAATCCTAGCTACTAAGGGGAAGAAAGTCAAGCATCTTTTCTTCCACAGAGCACAGAGCACACGTTAATATGCACAGTCCTAAATCAAGCCAAGCATTCAAGATGCAAATGCACATGCATGTATTGGTTTTCAGCTCTCTTAATGTGTAAATTACACTAAGAAAACTATGTGCAAAACTGAATTACTTTTAAAGCGACTTTACTTAACAAAATTCTTTTTCAAAACGAAGTGAAAACAAGACACTTTGCGCTTTTGAAATGGAAATTGCTTTTCAACACTTTAAAACTTAGTAAATCAAATCTTATGCAATAGTAACCGTATAATAAACTATCTAAAACAATGGGATTGCTTTCTAAAACTGAAAACGACAGCTACGACACTTTCAGATCTAGAGATGACAGTTCGACTATGTTACTTTTTGCAAAAGAGAAATAAAACGACGCACAATACATAAAACTCATTTATAGTTCTTTGCACTAAGGAGGTGGAATAATGCAAGAGAAGGGGGTATTCACAGAATCACATTGATTACAGACAGCAAAAACTCTTGAATAAGATTGAAAACAGTGAGAAAAATCCACAGTCAGAGGGCAAAATCAATCCTCCCTGACCATCGCACCTGTTACACAATGAACTCAGTATGCATCACAGTTACTCCATTCGGGAAGTGTGATGCATACAGGCTGCCTTGAAGGCAGGGTGCGATGGTTACAGTGCGAGACTTCACTCACAGTTTGCAGTTTAGTTCAGGTGTTTAAGCTGAATAAGTACAGATCAATGTATGTAAAAACACAGGGGTGATTTAAGAGGTTACTAAAGCCACCACTCAGAGAAATTAGATTGCTTGCAGATCTATTGTTTAATTTATAAACAAAAACCAGGAGATTGACTGAAGCAGCATTGATCTACTTTGCATTTGTATGACAAATGCAGTTCGAAGGCTAGCTGGCTTGACTTCAGGCTCCGTCTGTATGTTTATAAAAGAAACAAGGATAGATAAGGTAACAAGTAATCTAGTCGCTCCCTAGCGGAGTCGCCATTTTGTTATACGGGAATAGTGTCCACACGGATGTTGTTATTCCCACTAACATGGGTGGCTATCTTCGAAACAAACAATCAAAGTCTACTATTGATTAGTCTTATGAAAATAGATGAAAGGAGAACCAACAGGGCCAACCTGAGTCTTGCGCTCAATTCCCTCTCATTCTTGATAGAGTTTTGAAGCTCGCTTTTTGTTTGCTCAGCTTCAAAAGGACCTGTAGAATCACAGCAACATACTACTATGCAAGAAACCAGGATCTAAATTCATAAATAATGCAGGATCAGATGTACATTAACCATATACAAGCATATATAAACAAGTACACCAGAATATGGAAGGAAACAAGAATAGCTTTATTCAGATAAAAAGTAGCAAGAGGATTACAACCATGAGCAGCTATGACCCAGCATCATCCTCTAGCTAAGAAGCCCTTCTTTCACCTCAAGCAAAGCAAAATCACCCAACACTGTGAATGTACACCAGAATACCAACAGCACTTCTCTATAAGTTACAAAATTCCAGCCTCTGGATCTCTGTGAAAAGGATCCATATATAGATGATTACAGAGAGGTGAGTCATCTTTTGGGATCTTGATTAGTGTCTTCTCTCTGATAGTTCCTGCTTCCACTTGGAGAATGAAGATCTCTTACTCATCCCTGGTCAAAATGGAGTGGCAAGTGTCAGAGGGAAGCTTCTGAAATTCCATGATCTTCCACCTCACATTTTGTTCCTGCCATTTGTCCACCCTGACCATCACGCACCTACAGAGGAGCAAAACAGTATGCATCACACCCTGTACATTGGGAAGGTGATATGCATCGCACCCTCTGCATGGAGCTTTCAGTATGGTCCAGTTTTGACCATTTATGAGCAGTTTTCAGTGGAGAACTTCTAGGTGATGATGTAATCAGTTGACCTTGTTCCTTTAGGTAGTGAAGCAACCCTTTTAGGGACTTAAGAGCCCTCAGTTTATGGACATTTTTGATTGGGGTTGAGGTGCCCAAAAATGTCTATAACAGCGTCCCAGGACCAAACTGGACTGCGGAAACCCTAGCCTCCCAGACGCTCCCATGACCATGTTAAGCCAACGTCTAGGGATGAAAAACTCTATTTTCATGTGATCATCTAAGACTCAGAAACTCTAGACACGTGCAAACTTTGACCCTATAGTTTCATACCCTTTGTACAGGCTTTCCTCCATCAGACCTGTGCGAACCAAATAATAGAAGAGAGAAGAGATTTCTTGATGATTGTGTCCAAGTGAGCTTGAGGTATCTTCTATTTATAGGTTTTCATGAGGGTCCACTTGATGTTGAGGCCGACCTGTCCAATTGTACATGTGCTTAGGGCCGACCTAATCCAATATACATGATTAAATAAATAAATTCAAAAACCAACGTCTACTAAACCAAATGTGGTGATATTTAGGTCGATTTTGGTCCTCTAAAAATGAGGAATTTATTGCAATTATTATCTTCAATATATGAGCTGTCCAAAGTGGAATTTGACCATAGTTGCATAATTTTAACACTCCCTCTCAACTAGGGAGAATCCCACCTGCCAATATTTGTCCATCGATCAATATGTCATTCTGGTATCTTCAAGTGTCATCATGTATCATCACATATCATCTCTGCCATGACCATATCAAGTGCCTCATCATCACAAATCATCAATGTGCATCTCAATCTATCTCTTTCTTGTTTTTGCTTATCTCTTGATTGTTTCTGCTCTATGTTGAACATTCTAGAATCTAAAAGAAAAATAATTGGTTACCGGAGGTGAGCTTAAGCTACCACCCTCTGTCCATCATGCTACTACCTGGAATCTCATCATTAATTGTCATTGGAGAGCATTTCATCAAGGAGCACATCTCGACCCGGAATCTCATGGGGCAGATATACATCTACAACCCCCTATCAAGAAATAGGATATCCAAACACATAGGGGAGCACATCTCCACCCTCAGATCACATCAGGGAGCTCATTCTCAACCCGAAACCACATAGGGTTATCTCAACCCATTCTATTGCCTATTGATCTTCCCATCGATTACCCTGAATCGTCATGTGGTAGAACACCTGCATCACAATTGACTTGGGTTGTACACCCCAAGTACACTCTCAACTAATTGGCCAAACAAGGATCGTTCCCAACAAGCCTTGCTTGTGGGTATGATTCCAATTGGGTGTATTCTTCAAAGACCAAACAGGGGAGCATCATTATCTGACCCTATGAAGATAGGGGAGTAGCATTATCCGACCATATGAAGATAGGGTAGTTGCATCTCTAACCCTATGGGTAACAGATCGAGGTCATACCCTATTGTCGAGAGTTCCCTCAATCCCAGGAGCCCTCTATCTCAATTCCACACCCTGGGAGCTCAGATAGCGAGGAAGAGTTGGCTCAATGTCCTCGATCAGTGCTTCTCTCATCATGCTTAAATCTGGTACCTACTTGTCTCAATAGCAGTTGTTTCCTGTTCATAAAGGACATTAAATCAAATATCATGTTAGATCATAAATAGTCATATAAATCACAAAAGGATACCATAATCATCCTCCCTCTCAAGGAGGTGTCAATCACAAGTCTAAGCTTGTCTCGAACGTCGTCATTATCTCAATATATGGAAGTATATCAGTTCCAACTATATATATGGGATTCTTTGTCATCACAATGTATCCATGTAATATCCATATCCTAATCAAATGGATCTCTAAGGAGCTTCTACATCTTGCTTCATAGTTATCCATGCTAGCAACATTGTACTCAATCTCAGTTGAGTGTAAATCTATGAACCTGTAGAAAATTTGTGATAGGTTAACCCGATAATGCAATATAAATCAAAGCATAATACTATAACCTACTTCTACTATCAATTTGCGGAATCTTAAAGATCAAGCTGAAAAATATAACCATAAGAAGAAGAATCAATGGCACAATACACATGAAAATACTTTGGGGAAAGTCTTAGATAAAAACCCCACACTATTGTATTATCATAAATGGTGGAAATACATAGGAATTATACAAAGCCTTAGCTCTCACAGCTAGCCAGCTCTTAGTACAATCCTCACAGATGCTCACAGGAAATCTTGGCTTCTCTCCAGCCTTCCTCTTGCCCTCCAGCTCCTATTTCTTGCGTTGTTCCTTGTGGATGATTAGCCTTTACCAATTGGAAAAAACAGCCTTCAAAACTGCGCATCCTCAGGATGAATCCCTTGCTAATGCATGAGTTTTCTCCATGAGACCACATGCAACTGATAATACATTTTTCTTGACATTAATCTCAACTAGTCTTTCTTATATAGACTGCATGAGTTTCTGATGAGGGATCTTCAGTTAACTGGAGTAGCACTAGTTAGGCATTAATGCATCAACTACTGTTACCACTATTGTTTCTTCAAACAGTTTTGGAACAATTTAACTGGCTTAACTCAGTAAACTAAGTTAACTAATTACAACTTAAATTAATTCATTCTTATCTCCTTTAATTAAGGGGTACTCTTGCATGACTTCAGAAAGACTTCTAACTTGATTTTTCCAACTAATTAATTTAAATAATTAATTAATTATTCCAAGTCGTTGTTAAGACTAAATTCGATTTTAATTCACAATTTAATTCAAGGACAAATTAAATTGGAATATTCTTGTTGACATATTTCAACACTCCCTCTCAACAAGAAAGGGATTATCTGCCACCCTAATCCTATCTCTATGGAAATTGAATTTACACTTTGACAATGCCTTTGTCAAAATGTCAGCATCTTTCTCCTTTGTCGAAACATACTGCAACAACATGATCTATGAAAAGCCACGGGCAACAAATCTTGCCTTATGCTTCTCCACACTACCATCAACAGCTTGCTTTACCTTGTAATGCCAACAGGAACTCACAACTAACTTGTTCTCCAGTCTTGGAACCACATCCCAAACACTGTTATGAACTATCTAGTCATACTCCTCCACCATAGCATCAACCCAAATCGTTTGTTGCACTTCTTATTCAAAGGAAGATGGCTCGGTCTCAACACATTCCCCAGCAAGGGTCATGTATCCAATGTACCTCTCAAGCGACCTCCTCTGTCTGCGCTGAGAAGATGGTGCTCCCACATTCTCTCTCGCATCCTCCAACAATTTGTCAGCTTCTCTTGGATGGAAGACTTTACTTGAGTGGATTACTCCACTCTTGGAACCTCTGCATGCAGTTGCTCCACATCAGTCTGAGGCTCCTCCTCCTTAGGAACCAACAGTTCCTCCACAGCCTGTAGTTGGAGCTCCCTCTCAAGGGAAACTCGCATGGCCTTTTGCTCATCAAACTTGAGATCTTTGTGAACCATTGTCCTCCGACTGGTAGGCAAGTACACCCGATAGTTTTGAGGTGTATTAGTGTACCCTACAAATATCCCCAACTCTGTTGTCGGCTCAAGCTTCTTTTGTGCATCCTTTGTCACATGGCAATATACCAATGATCCAAAGATCCTGAAGTGACCCACATCTAGTCTCTTATTGGAGAAATCTTCCTCTGGTGTCTTCATCCCAAGTATACGATGTGGGCTTCTATTCTGCAAATAGACTATTGTGTTGCATGCCTCAGCCCACAAGTGAAGTGGTAAGCCTTGGTCATGCAGCATTGCCCATGCTGCCCCTACAATAGTTTTGTTCTTCCTCTCATCCACCCCATTCTGTTGTGGGTTATGAGGTGTCATCAACTCTCATTTAATTCCTTTTGCTGCACAAAATTCCTTAAACTCTTGAGAGACACATTCTCCACCATTGTCGCTTCTTAAGGCCTTGATCTTCTTCCCTGGCTCTTTCTCGACCAAAGCTTTGAACTCACAAAACTTTGTGAAAGTTTGGTCCTTCTTCTGCATGAAATAAATCCAGCATTTACGAGAATAGTCATCTATGAAAATCACATAATACCTTCGCTTTTTTGTGGATGCCGTCAAGAATGGTCCACACAAATCAGTATGAACTCGCTCTAAGATAGCCTCTGCTCGACTGTCTCGATCATGAAAGGAAGACTTGGCATACTTTCCCAAGGTACAACCTTTGCACGTGTCAACTTTCTCAAGTTTACCTTTGCGAAGTCATGTAGATATCTATTGCATTATCTTCAAAGCCCCATGATGCAAATGGCCCAAACGCCTATGCCACAACTCGCCAATGTCTTGGCTTTGCACCAATTTTGCTTTCGTACTCAATGTTGCACAATCATCTACCTCTAGTTTATAGAGATTCTTCACCTGAATCCTTATCCTCTTGGTCTGACCCATGGCTATGTGTCTTAGGAATGCCTTTCCTTTACTTAAGACAACATCATAGCCTTTGTCCTCCAACATCACGACCAATACCAAGTTCTTCTTCAGTCCAGGCACATAAATCACATCTGTCAAGGTGAGAGGATCTCCATGCTCCCTCTAAAAAGCAACCGTGCCCACTCCTGAAACACTATACCTTCCATCATCACCCATCTCTATGCGCATCTTGAGGTCTTTCTCCTCCAAGGCACTAAATAAATTTTTATCACTGGTCATGTGGAATGAGGCTCCACTGTCAAGATACTAGACACAACCCATCATCGATGACACCATGCATGCGATAAGGGTAAAGTCCATTTCGAACTGAGAGGCTAATGCCTCATCTTTCGATCCTTTCAAGGATCCCTTCTTATACTTCTTCGATGGGCAATTAGTCCCATAATGTCCCATATTGTGACAATCAAAGCATCTTACTTTAGACATGTCACTCTTCTTCCCTCCATGAGAATAATTCGATTTGAAATGGGAAGCTTTCCCCTTCCCTTTCCTTGCCTTAATTGCTAAGGCCAGATTTTCTTCATCATCATTATTGGATGAAGAACCATCTCATGTTCTCCTCCTAATCTCTTCCTGCATAAAATCCGACCACAGTCGTTCCCAATCCGGCAATTTCTCCCTTCCATTCACAGAGTCCTAGTATCTATTCCAACTCTTTGGAAGGCCAAGGAGAGCGAGGCTCACCATATCATCATCGGCAGTAGTTATCCCCACACTACCAAGCTTATCTCTATAGGTGGTGAGCTTGTTCAGATATGTGGAAATAATATCACCCTTCTCCATCTTGATTCTTCGAAGCTTATCCTTGAGCGCCAATTTCCTCTGGTCGCTATTGTACTGGTAGAGGTCCTTCAATTTCTTCCACATTGAAAATGGAGTATCCTTCCCATGGAGACTTGAGACAATATGGTCTCAAACTCACTCAAGGATGAGATGTCTCGCCTTCACCACACACTTCTTCCACTCAGCCAACTCTTGTGCATTAGTTGAAGCTAGCTTTGGGATTTCTTGATCAATGAATTCCTTCAAGCCATTGTCTTCTAATACAGCCTCCATTCCGTCTTTCCATGCTATGTAATTCGAGCTACCTTCCAAGGCATACTCGAGTCTCAAGCCATAGAACGCCATTGGCCAACCTTGAAGTATGATATGAATTTGATTTGCACCTGCAACCCCGAACTTCAAACTTCGAATTCTCTTCTCAGTATATTGTTCATAGCGCCGATACCATGTAGAAAATTTGTGATTGGTTAACCCGATAATGCAATATAAATCAAAGCAGAATACTATAACCTACTTCTACTATCAATTTGTGAAGGCTTAAAGATCGAGCTGAAAAATATAACCAGAAGAAGAAGAATCAATGGCATAATACACATGAAAATACTTTGGAGAAAGTCTCAGATAAAAACCCCACACTATTGTATTATCATACATGGTGGAAATACATAGGAATTATACAAAGCCTTAGCTCTCACAGCTAGCCAGCTCTCAGTACAATCCTCACATATGCTCACATGCAATCTTGGCTTCTCTCCAGCCTTCCTCTCTACCCTCCAAGCTCCTATTTCCTTGCGTTGTTCCTTGTGGATGATTAGCCTATTACCAAGTGGAAAAATAAGCCTTCAAAACTACGTAATCCTCAAGGATGAATCCTTGACTGCATGCATGATTTTTCTTCATGAGAAAACACATGCAACTAATAGTACATTGTCCTTGAACATTAATCTCAACTGTGTCTTTCTCATAATAGACATGCATGAGTTTCTGATGAGGGAATCTTCAGTTAATTGGAGTAGCACTAGTTGAGTATATTAATGCATCAACTGACTGTTAACTCACTATTAACTCCTCAAATAGTTTGGAACTAATTTAACTGCACTTAACTCAGTAAACTGAGTTAACTAATTACAACTCAAATATAACTCAATCTTATCTCCTTAATTTAAGGGATAACTCTTGCATGACTTCAGAAAGACTTCTAACTTGAATTTATCCAACTAATTAATTTAAAATAAATTAATTAACTATTTCCAAGTAGTTGTTAAGACTGAATTCGATTTTAATTCAAGGACAAATTAAATAGGAATATTCTTGTTGTCATATTTCAACAGAACCTGTTATCAATAATATCATGGCAGATCTCATAATAAGACAGCACTCATATGTGCTCGTCAACAATAATATCTATTAACAACAATACGTCAATGTAGTTACATATCATAGAAGAAATATCTCAACCTCAAAAATAAAACATCTCATGCAAACATTTCAAAGGATGTTCAGTGGCAACTCTATGTGAATGAAGCAACTCAATCATGAATTTATTCAGGTTCTATGCACATCAAGTATATATATATACATACATATATAGACATACATATATATACATACATAATCCATACATACATATTATATATATATATATATATATATATATGGAGGATGTTCGAAGACGAAACACCAATGCTATATATATATATATATATATTATATATATATATATAAATATTATATATATATTATATATATATATATATTATATAAGCATTGTGTTTCGTCTCGAACATCCACCATATATATATATATATTATATATATAGATATATATGGATGGATGTTCGAAGACGAAACATCAATGCTTCAATCAGATGACGGATGCCATGTCGAGTTCAACAACATCTTGAACTTCAAATCGGAGTGTCCAAGGATTTTCATTTTCATTATCCAAAAGAAAAATCAACAGCTTTGAAATATAGAATTTCTTTCCCAAATTCTAGAAATCGATTCATCATGCCATGATACATCATTTTGAGCTTCAGAATCCATCTCCCTCTTACTTAGATCATCAGAGGCTCATCACCTGTCAAGAGTAGACTATCGGAATCTAAAACCAAAACCATAATCGAAATCAAAGCCATACCTTGGAACTCATCATGCTGACTTCATCAGATAAATATCAAATATGGACATATCTGGATCAGGGAGCTTGCTTCATGAAATGCTCTCTACAAGCATAATCCCTTGCTAAGCCAACATAATCAACCTTACATAAATCAATGTTATATCAACAAAGTTATCTCATTATAGTTTAGAGGTTAGATCAAAACTATTATCAAAGTCATCAATATCATAGTATCAATTCTTTCAACCAGGAGAGAGGTAGAGCTCATATCAAGTCTTGACTTCATTCATTATCATGCCAACAAGCTTGTCATATATCATGCAATATCAATCCAAAAACTTCATTAATTTATTCTTGTAATCATAATACAAGTCATTTCTGTCACTGGACACAAATGCATACACCAAGGATAAGTCATGCAAATTCCATCTTCATACTGAATCACAACTATTGATACTTCAACCATTGTGCTAGGAATAAGGAGGCCAATACAAAGCCATTTTTTTGAATACCGACATAAGTCATTGTAGGTCACTATGCTCACATAGCATTGACATGAGAGTAAAACAACAATCGTCAAAATAAAATCATTAATCATTAGGTCAAATCCAAATTTGTTTTCGTAGAGAGATATATAGTCAAAATCTTAGCCCAATCTTCAATTCAAAGTTCTAATTCATTATCAAGCATCAATTCAAAGCTCCAATACAGGTCATCTATATCAATCATCCAAATCATGCCAAACTCTTGTATCACAAGCGTCAAACACAATGACGTATCTATATGTATGTCTTGGTCATCTACAAACACAAGTTCAATCCTCATGTTCATATTATGGCAAATATTCAAGTTTTTCCTGCTTGCAGATCTTACGATTATCTACAACACATATGTAGTAATGACATCTTCCACGTGAATATATGATTTTTGTGATCAGTAATTTAACCCAACAACTTCATAAATCAGTTTACAGTAGTAGAATATGTCTGAGACACCTTGATTCAGAGTTCAAACAACTTCAAAAAACTTTAGATGATGGTCAACTGAAGTCAAACCCTTGGACGCTCCCTTCAGGTTAGCATGGGAGTGTCTTTAGCTTCCTATTTAGGCCTTAGCATGTGTGTGTCCATGGACAAAATCTCTCGGTTTTGTCCCTGCATCCAGAACATAAACGCTAATTTCTATACAAGCTTCAAATCTGAGACTTTGTTACAGTTCAATAATGTCAAGTGCACGTAAAACATCCTTCAATAGTATAGAATGAAAATAGTGATTTGAGTAAGAATCTTGAGAATAGATTCTCCCTGTGACTGGGAATCTACTTCATTCATCTTCAATCATGTAACCAACCTGTCTCTACTAGAGTCATGCAATAGTAGATTTGTTAGACCATAACCATATATCTATCATGGTCATCAACATCATTTCATCAATCTTTCATCAAGGGTTAGACTAGAAATATTAGGGAAGCAAACATATGTGACATGATATGTGCACAATAACACTTTTTATCAAGACAATCCACCAAGATAGGGCATTCAATTTAACCATGACCATAGGTAGTAAGAGATCTAGAATATCAATCTCATAGTTATACCTCTAACATTAAGGTTACCATGCTTATCATGATCAATAGGATCAAGTTATATCATTCAAGAAAATTTTACCAAAACAACAAAATTGAAAATCTATCTTTCCATTAGCTTTTAGAATGCTTATCACAAGCATTATCAATAGTATCATGTATAAGAATTAATGAGCTAACCTTCTATGTGAAATCCATCATGTCTTATGCACGACAAGTATTAAGAGTATCATCTACTAGAGTCAAGGTGTTAGCCTTATTTATAGGATCAAGATATCCAATAGATGGATGTTAGTCAAACATCAAGTATATCAATGTATCAACATTAGATAACCTCATAGAATTCAAGAAGATAAAAATGTTCAACACCAGGTGCATCTTTCATCATAGGAAACATAGATCCAAATTGCTTTCATATGCATGTATGAACCATTAAAGAAAGATATAGTATCATCATACCTTAGGGCTTACCTAGCCATCAATGTTACACTGAAATACAACATACCATGCATACCTTATGGCATTCAAATACATGTGGACCTTTTCATTAGACATGGGTAGCTTGTAGCTCCTTTTCATTTTTTCATATAGTGCCTCTTTACCTTTTCCAGCTCTAGCCATCCTTCCTGCATTTCAAATTATCCTCAAGAAGGATTCATTCATCACATCTCATCAAGGAGGTTAGAAACATCCATATATTCAAATACATATGCAAGAAGTACAAACAATAAACATAATAATTATATCCATAAGTCTAAACAAAAGTAAGAGGCATCATAAGTCAAGAAATGTTTATCTTCAATGAGAGGTGATCCTCTCCCTCTTGAATCAGTCATCACCATCCATAGTCTGCATACCATTGTTACCAACTAGGCCTACTAGGGATTATTCCATCTAGGGCTTCATCAAATCTTTCACAAGTGCTTGAACCTCCTCACATTGACCATGCTATATCTCATGTCTTTTCCATAAACTAGGGTTTTCTTTCCAACCCTAACCTCATAGAATCCATCAAACCCTAATAATAAAGTTGCTTAAGGTTTTCTTCAAACCCTAAAATTATTTTCAATCTCCACCACCCTCTTATTGCATCCATCAATGGTGTCATCATCGAGGTGATCTCCATGGATTTTCTTCAACTGAGCTCTGATCCCATGTTAATTTTTCATAGGGCTACATTGTTCTTTGCTTTGATAATTGAATTTCTTCATTAACACATTAATTTCACCCCATATCATCATTACATTATTCAACTCTACCACATTATTCATTAGAAAATTCAATTATGTAGAAAGAACAATATCATCATCACCTATGCAGCGGAACATAAAGAAACAATAGAAGAAAAGCAGGCACACATAGAGATAGCGGGATTGGTTGAAGACCAGGGCAAAACCCACTATGAGGAAAACCCTTGGAAATTCTTCTTCTTCTTTGATCGTCATCAAATGATTCATAAAAAGAGAGTACAATGATCCATATCTCCATCAATGCAACAAAAAACAACTAGAACCTCCATAACATGACCTTAAACAAACTTATACTCAAAGATCATGATTATGAGGACTATAATGCATTGTCACTGACTGTAGTCAACTGCTGGATAATGTTGTCACTATGTTGAACATTGTCGCATACTGATACCTCATTTGTAGGTCTCAGACGCATGCAGAGATATTGTGTGCAAGCGTCTGAGACAGATCTAGGCACTCTCTTCAGAACTGGATGAATGCGTCTAGCACATATCTAGACACTCTCTAGAGAACTGGATGAGGGTGTCTAGGGTCTAGAGATACTCAGATTTTCCTCAAACCCTGGATGATCCCATTAGGCTTTTGTGCGAGCATCTATGGTAGCCCGAATTATCCCTAAACCATTTTGTGTGTGCATCCGGGAACCAAAGTGGACTATCGAAACCCTAGCCTCCTGGATGCTCCCATAAACATTTTGTGCTTGCATCCAAGACTTCCCAGACACTCTTGTGATTATACTGAGCCAGCATCTAGGGAAGAAAAACCTTAGTTTCATGTGAGAATTTGACATTTAGAAACCCTAGACATGTGCAAGCTTCGACCCTGTAGTTTAGTTTCAAGCGAGCATCCGAGACTCAGAAACCCTAGACACGTGCGAGCTTTGACCCTATAGTTTTGAACCCTTTGCACGATATTTCCTCCATCAGACCTATGGAAACCAAACAATAGAAGAGAGAAGAGATTGCTTGATTATTGTGTCCAAATGAGCTTGAGGTCTCTTCTATTTGTAGGCTTTCATGAGGGTCCACTTGATGTTGAGGCCGACCTATCCAATTGTACATGTGCTTAGGGCTAACCTAATCCAATACATATGATTAAATAAATAAATTCAAAAACCAACTTTTACTTGACCAAATAAGATGATCTTTACATCAATTTTGGTCCTCTTGAAAAGAGGAATCTAATGAAATTATTATCTTCATCATATGAGTTGTCCAAAGTGGGTATGTTCTAAGAGAGACAATGATGAGGGTGTTTATAAATCATTGGTCTCGCTAGAATTATGCTCTGATCTTGTGGAAAGATAGATCTATTAGTCAAGGCTTTTCTATGTGACAATGTTGGATGATATGATGCTATAGAGATGGGTTACCAATCCGACTCTTCTTATGAGAATTATTCAGATTAAGAATGTCCAACTACCTTCTATGGAATATGAATACCTCCCTAGTTAGGAGGGAGCGTTGAAATATGTAACTAGGCTCGATCTTCATAATAGCATATGTAATCATCATTTTATGTATTTAATGAAAAGAGAAAAATAAATTTGTTATTTATGCTTAAGGCATGGGTTTCATGCTTAAGGGAAATTTATTTTTAGCTCCCATTGAGTGCTTATAAGTTTGTCATAAAGTAATTGAGTCATTGTCATATTTTGAAGACCCATTTGGGCATGTTACATATTTTAAATAAAAATTTAATGAGTCAAAATAGAGTCAAAATACCCTCCAAGACCTCGTCATGGCACAAAGGTCAAGTCGACCTACATGAAGGGACAAGTTTTCCTTAGGATATCAATTCGTACCCCACACAAGCCTATAAATAAGAAGGAATTTGACTTCATTTTCACACTCACTTGGGCAAGTTTGGTCTCCTCAAGATAGAAGTTGGAAAAGGATGAAGAAGAAGAAGAAGAAGATAAAGATTGAATTTTTTGGGCCTCTCTCTCTCTCTTTGGTTAGGGTTTCATTAATTTCAGGGCTAGACAAAATTCTGAATTTGCATTGAAGTTGTGAAGCTACAAGATCGAAGTTGTGAAGCTACATCGAAGCTTTGAACTTGCATCGAAGTTGTGAAGCTACATCGAAGTTGTGAAGCTGCATCGAAGTTGTGAAGCTGCATCGAAGCTGTGAAGCTCCATCAAAGTTGTGAAGTTGCAAGGTTGAAGCTGTGAATTTGTAAGGTCGAAGAAGTGAAGTTGCAAGGTCGAAGCTTTGAATATGCCTCTAGATCAAAGGTTTTAAGCTGCTAGGTCGAAGTTATTAAAGTTGCATTAAGGTCGAAACTGTGAAGTTGTTAGATTGAAGTTGCTGAAGTTGCTAGGTCGAAGTTGCAGAAATTGTTGTTGGGATTGAAGTTGCTGAAAGGTCAAATTTTTTTGTCAGAAAATCTCATCAAGAAGGAAGGATGAGTTAGTCTTGGAGGGTCTTGGTCAAGGGTCATAAGTCTTGGAATTCACCAATTTAATTTCTATAACAAGAGAAGGATCCTTATGGGTTTTCCTCTCAGTTGGAGAGGTTTTGGCCTCGGCTAAACATATATATCTTATGTCCTACTGTCTCATTGTTGTTTATGATTTGGTAGTTGTTTGATGATAGAGAACACTAATAATAATAAATGAAAGAAGAATTTAATCTAGTAAAGTAAAAATACATCACAAGCAATTGTAAAAGTAAGAGAAATCACCTGATCTAACTGCCCTAGATTTATCAACAACTGAGATTCAGATGGGAATCAAAGTTAAATCTTGTTTGAGCATCACTTAAAGAATGGGAAATAATGAGCTACAAGGATCCAACATAGGGAAAAATTGAGCTACAAAAAGAGCTTGAAATCGTAGATGTGAGAATGGAGATTGAAGAAGAAACCATAGAATTGTAAACCAAAGAAAAATAAATTTACTGGGTAATTTATGAAAGTAACAGAAAATAAGAGGAGAGTTGGAGGATTAAGTCCAGAACCCTGTGGTTGTAAGCTGGTGAAAAAAACACAAGTTTCTTTCACAACCAAACCAAAGCAAGAAGAATAAAAAATAGAGTAGATGTGATAAATGGTGAAGGAAACATCACCATTAAAGGGAAAGAAGTAATCAGAATGGAAGCTCACCAACATTATAAAAGGATTCTAACATCAGATCTAGAGCCAGGCAACTTTGAAGAAATCCTCAGATCAACCCCTAAAAGGGTGACAGAGGAAGCCAATGCATCTCTAATTAAGTCAATGGATGATGAGGAATTGCAAAAAGCTATTTGGAGATGCATATAGACAAAGCACTGGGGCAAGATGACTTCACCATAGCCTTCTATCGCACACACTGGGATCTCATCAAAACATATTTTCTCAAGATGATTCAATGGAGTCAAATCAAGCGCAAAATTGGAGGTAATACTGTTATGAAACCAGCTCAAGAAAAGATAGAAAAGATAGATCAACGCCTTAGAATTCAGCCTCTTCGAGGGGGCAACCTCCTTTACATTACATAAATGAACAATTATTTGATGATAC
>APFE030678821.1:51408-116266 GCA_000404065.3 Pinus taeda
TGGACATTATTAGTAATAATATTAAGAAAATTATTATTATTAAAATTATAATATAACAATGTAAAAATAATATAATATCAACTTAAATTTAATAATGTAAAAATAATTTTATTCGCAATCTTAAAATTGCAAGGGTGTTATCTTTTCGTGAGATGCCTACTGGTTATTTAAGTAAAATTTTGGTGTTGTAAGTTTCAAATGTTATAGCCATATGAATTATTGTTTATAACTGCTTTGTTTTTACAGCCATAAAATTTATCTTTAGTTCAAGTTTTCTTTATTATCCGATATGGCATTGAGTTTATGGTCAAACTCATATTATTTTGGGGTTGACTTAAAAAATTTAATGATGATGATGATGGTTAACGTCCACTGAGACCAAACTTTGGTCTATCAGACCTAAAGAAATAAATTATTTAGTTTGATTTAAGATTTTATTCCTATGCTCAAAAAGCTTGGAGAGAAGCCTCCCGAGCTCACTATAATTTTGACAAAGTAAAAGGCTAGAAAGGTCAGTATTGCAACAAAGATTTTGAAACTGAGATCTAATGTGGTTGTACGCGGGGTACTCTAAGAGGAAGTGATTTTCATCCTCGATGTTCGTATTTTTACAGAGATGGCAGAACCTTTCCATCCATGGTGTTTTAGGAACTGCCCAACGCCCGTTTCACTATGGAGCTCATGAGAGTTCGTTATAATCTTGGCTATATTAATTTTCTTCTTTGAGCTAGTTAAAACAGAGAGATACTTTTGATCTTCTAGGATGGGGTTGATGACCTCCTTATAATATCTTAATTTTCGTTTAGCTGCTAAATCTTTCTCACACCACATTTTTTCTTTGAACTTAGAAGTAACAATATTTTTAATGTTTTTAATGTTTTGCAATGCAACATTCTCGTCAATCTCCCAATGATTTAACTAGGCCCTGGTGTCTTTATACCAACCTCGTTTGAGTCTTAGGTGGTTTTGGCTGGAATTTATCAAGTTTCCATAGTTTAATTTTGAATATTGAAATTTATTATTTTTTTTTACATTATTTTAATTAATTTTTTTATAATCTGATTGGCTATGAAAATGAACATGTCATTGCTTAAAGCATGGATTAATGAGCCAAAATTACACATGTCGCATCATAAAATATGGTCCATTAAACTTATTTGATCTCTTTTTTATTATAATTAACTATTTAAAAAATCTATTGATGCAAATTCCAATTACATAGGTCAAAAATTTAATATAAAATATCTAAATTTATATAAAATTTAATTATTAAATACAAGTAAAACTTAATAACATCTTACAATAAATATTAAAAAAATTATATAGATGGGAACTATGACTTATTGGTCCACTATGATTAAAGTGTTCTGATCATGTTACAATTAATGTATATGTTTTACTGAATTAATATTTTCTTAAATAAAGAATTTTTTCCTTTAATTGATAGATATGTTTCATAATTATTTAATTTTTGTTTTTAAATTAAACCTACAATTTTTTTTTAATGTTTGGTTTTTTATTATATAATATTCAACTACAATTAATTAATGTTTCAGTGTGTTTCAACCAACTAAAAAATTATAATTTAATTTTTTTAATTAAAAATATATTATATATAATAATAAATATATATTTTGTTTCTTAACTAAAATATTTTCATAATTATTTAATTGTTGCAAAATAATATGATAACCTATAAAATATCTAATATATTTTTAAAAAGGAGTTATAGTTATTGAAAATGTTCATGGAAATAGAGTTTTATACTTCATGATAAGCTCTAATAAAACAAATAACTATATGTTCATAGAAATAGAATTTTATACTTCATGATAAGGACTAATAAAACAAATAACTATATGTTCATGGAAATAGAATTTTATACTTCATGATAAGGACTAATAAAACATTATTATGATTGTTGGGTAGGATTAGATTCTCCACTACACAGTGTGTAATTACAAATAATAAAACATTTTAATTTATCAATCAATAAAATATAAATAGAACAGATTCCAAAATAATGAAATATCTCAATTTACAATCTAAATAGTCCAGATTACAAACCTTAACAATAATTTAATTCAATATTTTTTACTTTAATGTTACTATATTTAAACTAAGTTGCAAGGAGAAACTACTATGTAGCACTTGTTTTTCTTATTTTAATATTTTTTTACTTGATTTGGAACTTCTTGGCATTGTTTTTGAAATAGTAAAATAGAATATAATTAAATTAAAAACAAATCCAAGAGTAAGTTAACCTATTGCCTTTTGAATTGTGTTTTAAAGTAATTTAGCATATTGGATTTTCAATATATATATATATATACAAGACTAAATTAGTATATAGTTACTAAACTATGGCTATAAAAAAATTAATCATATTTACAAAGCAGTAGAGATGTGATAGTTGATATCCTCCAGGGAGGATATTCAAGTGATGGTGGCCTAGAATAATGCTTTTAAAATGTCTAAACACCTAAACCCTAATGACATAAATTCAAAACCTAGAAACTTATGTACATCAGTTACCATAGATGTGGAATATTGGTGTACGAAACATGCTTTAAATCTTCAAAAAACTACTCATAGCATCCTCTGAATAGATAACCAAGCTTTTGGGAGTATGATCAAGCGATGGTGACCTAGAATAATGCTTTTATGGCCTGGAATATTAAAACCTATTGTTAGAAAACTGAAAATTGTACTAAAACATAAAGTCGATCTATTTGGTTTATGGATGAGTTCATGAACTCCTTACACATTTTCTAGGGTAGAGCAATCCAATTTCCTCTAGTGTTATTCTTGGTTATACATTCCTTGAGTTTAGATTCCTCCTCGAAAGACTAATGTGGTTAGCCCTTAGACATTAGGCTCAAACATTCCAATCTTATCCATAAACCCTAAGACTTGCACATTAATTACATGGCCCTAGAGATTTTAACCGGAAATATTCTTACTATTGTTGCCCCATACACTACATAAATTTCTTTCACTCTAAAACATGAAACTCTTTCATTTTACTTTCCATCGAAACATGACACTGAGACTTTACACGGTCCCGGAGAGAATTCAACCGACAATATTCTTATTATTGTTGTTCCATATACTGCATAAATTTATTTCAATATAAAACATGAGACTCTTTAATTTTACTTTCCATCAAACATAATAATGTTAATGAAGACATATTAGCTCATGTAACTAAGGAGAGAACATGTAGCACGAAACATGGATTATGAAGTATATCAGAATCTACAAAACCTTATGGAATGTTGCAATCCCACTCTGATACTTATGAGCGCTTAAATTTTATGTTATACATTTGAAAAACTCTCTTCAACAACCTGGCAGACCTTTCTTTTATATTCTTTCCAGTCTTGGAAATATAATTTGGATTTGGGTCACAAAATAATGACTACTCCCACATTTTAGGAAGAGAAATACTGATTAGAAATAATAATGCAGCTACTACACTTCATGAAGAGTACTTCACAACCAAAAAGTACGTGAATTGAAGTGAGAACTGTAGTGACATCATAGGTGGGGCTCCACTGTTTTTTTCAAAATGTCTAATCAAATATCACCATGACTATAAATTCCACAATATGAACCTAGGATATAATATGCCTAGAAAGAGTTCAAAATGTCTAATCAAATTGCACCATGACTATAAATTCCACAATATGAACCTAGGATATAATATGCCTAGAAAGAGTATAAATTCCACAGTATGAACCTAGGATATAATATGCCTAGAAAGGGTTTAAAAACAATAGGGGCATATTTCATTGTTCTTACACCATCAAATACTATTTAATAAACATCATGAATAATCAAATTGTATTTACTGCACAACAAGAAATTCAGGGTTGCAAAGACAACATTTACCATTTTAGTGAAACATATTTGATACAAACCTCACCTTTGGAGGTGTATTATTTTTTCTTGAACTCGAGCATTAGCTTGAATATACATATATAATTTTGATACAAACTAATGAGATTCATTCATTGGAAATCTTGGAAGTAGACTAAAAATACTAATTTGAAAAAAATACTCGCCACCATCCCATGGAGTTTCTGAAGGCTTGCAAGCAAAAATGGGTACAAGTAAGTCACTGACATGAATCAAATATAAACAAATTGGGTGTATTCCAATGAATGCAATTTTTAAAAGCATAAACCCTAATATTTAATAACACAAATGACAAAAACCCTAATATGTATACTTAGAATAATAGCATTCCAAACCATAACATTGCCCTCCTGCATAGTTTCACTAACACCTACAGGGGCGTCATCTTTCAACCTATTAAAATCAAATATCAATCTGTTAGTGTAAGCATTTGACATACTACATCCCTCCATCCTCGATGATATACCTATTAAGAGGAGGAATATATGGGAAATGACCAAAGCATGATTGAAACTAGCGGGCTCAAAAGAATACACGAGACTATTAGAACATCCTTCAGTCTGCATGATAATGGATAATTTTTTTATCATCAAGCAAAAAATATTTTTTGTTCACTGCTACATATGATGGAGCAATAGAACAAAAAAAGATAATGAAATTGTGAAACAGATAGACATATTAATGAAACCAACAGATAGGGAGAGTGTTGTCTAATATTTTTTTAATAATATTTTGGAATTTGGCACTTCTTATCTCAATATTTTGAAACTGAAAAGTTGTTTAGAATCATTTGTTGTCATCGATTGAACTGTGTATAAGATTAACAATATTCTCAAACAATTAAGTCTTAGCCACCCATAATTTCTCATATTTTAAAGAACGGGAAATTTTGAAGCCTTGTTCTGAAATAAACCACGTCTATCAACATAATTAATGTTATAATTATTATTATTATTATTATATAAATATTAAATAATTATTTAAATTATGGCGTAGTCTAACTTATAGACTAAATGACTTTTTTCACGACATTCTTTTTGGTCAATTTTAACCAAAATCCGGTAGAGATTTTTAAAAACTTGACTTTAAATTTTTTAATCTGTAGGATTTGTGTGTCCTAGAGGTTTTTCAAGGTATTGAATCCAATTATGCATTCAAAAATGTATTTTAAACAACAAAAATCCACATTCTTGCTTGAAATTTTATCGTCAGATTCCGGTGAAAAGGATTATTTCGTCTATCAATTAGACTACGCCTTAAATTAGTTATACTAAATATTTAAAATGTGATACTGTAATTAAACTCAAATTGTTGCGCGGAGGTGGGTCCCTTGTCCCACAAACAAGGAGGTCTCATACACCAATTTGGTGTCTGGCTTAACTCTGACCTTAAAATTGGATCATAATAATAATATAATAGTATAATAATAATGCAAGAGTTTGAAATTAACTAGATTAAAAGTAATGTGATGGGAAAGGAATTATAAAAAAAAATAAGATAATAACACAAGAGAAAAAAAAAAAAGAATATAAATGTAAGGAACAAAAAAGAAAGATGAAAAATCATAAATTTCCTTCCTATTCTTTTCTTTACTTTCATCTTTCCTATCTTATTATATGATCCTTTTTCCTTGTACTTATTACCTTTTGTTCTCCTTAGTCCCTTCATTATCACATTATTATTTTTTTTTGCCTAATTCATCTTAAACTTTTACAATATTTTTATTTTATATCTATAATATTATATTATATTAATAATATTTTAATTACAGTGATATATTATTAATATTTTATATAATTATTTGAATAATATATTATATTATCATAATTTATTATAGTATTATCATGCTAATTATTTTCATTTATATTTAATTTCTTATATCCATACTTTTTACACTATCACTTTATTATTGAATTAATAATATTACATTAATTTATTTTAATTATTAGTAATGGTATATTAATATTTTATTAATATAAGTGTCTATTATCTTATCTTATATTGTATTATTACTTATTAACAAGTACTATTTTTCTTTTTATTAATAAATAGTTTGTATTGTTATAGGTGTTTTTGCTTTGTCCTTGGGTTTCTTAGTCAACTTTTTCTCTCCTCCTTTGATATATGTGTATATATCATTATAATCATGCCCTTATGCTCTTTGTCCTAAAACTAGACCCCATTTCAAATCAAAATATCGATATGCAACACTAAATATTATGGATAATCCAAACTCACACTTGAAATCTAACCATAGAACTCTCAAAATTGTAAGTATTTCCCTACATGAAGGGGATATCTCGTAAGAGATTTGTTTACACAAGAAAACAAGGGTTAAAATACAAAGGAGAGCCCCAAACTTGCATTTCTTAAAAAGAGGTCATGGCCTATGTGTTATCCCCACATTTTTCACCATAAAACATAGTTTATATAACTATTGTATACTAGTGTTTAATAAACTGAGCCATGTATTAGTCCAAGGAAATATAAGGAGGATTCAAGCTCTGTTGGATGCCCTCACGCATAAATCCTCAACAACCCATCTCAAACTCGTTTGTACAATTTGCAGTGACATGTGGAACATTGTAGATGTTTGTGTCACCATCATAACTAAGAAACAAGGATGTCTTGCAACTAAAATACATGAGAATAAGCTTGGATGTTTATAAAATAAATATAGCATTAGCCACTTAAGTATAGACATTGACCTAAACACCAAGAAACTTGTCAATATTTTGTCATGTGTGTTGAGTAAGGAAGAATTTAGTGTCTTAAACAAAGTTCTAAATTTTGATGTCCCCCACAAATATATACCACTAGAAGACAATGTGTGAAGAATAAACGATGGAATTAATAACTTAAGTAATGAAGGTGAGTAACCATAAGGTTGGAATATGTTGTAATTCTTAGAAATGCCAAGCCACAAAAGAGCAATCTTGACAAAAGGGAACTATTAGAAATTAAAAACATAAGGAACAATGAAAATATTATGGTACTTAAAGTTGATATAGGGAGAGTTATTATTATCATGAATAATAATGATTATATCATTAAAATTAATGAAGTTTTGAATTGTAGTGGAAACTATTATAGAAGGCTCGAAAACAACCAAATTTCCAAGGTCATCAAGGAAGTCAAGAAGATTATTAAGGAATCTAATCTTTATGAAAGGACGAAGAAATGATTAACCCCAAACAGTGAAAGCACCCTAAGAACTTATGGCCTTCCTAAGATCCAAAAAATAAGGGGTTCACTTAGGCCAATAGTCAACAATATTAATTCTCCCATTTATGAACTATAAAGGTGTGTGTCAAACATATTAAAACACGTTGCAGGTAATTTTGATTCATACATAAGAGACTCTAGAGACTTTGTGAATCTTATAAGTGGTAAGAAACATGAAGTAGGTGACTTATTGATTAGTTTTGATGGTGTCTCACTTTTCACCAAGATATCTTTAAATGAAGTTATTCAAGTAGACAAAGAAGTTGCAGACCTAGAAACTACCACACTAGACAAAATTTGTCTCCATTCCACATTCTTTAATTTCCAATGGAAGTATTATGAGCAAATCACAGGTGTGGAAATGGTGTATCCTCTCTCACCCATTATTGTGTTTCTCTTCACATGGAAGTTTAAAAATAATGCTCTTCATTCTTACATGTTAAAACCCATAAGGTTGAAGAGATATATCGATGATACTATTGTTATACAGAGTCATGGGAGTGAGGAATTAGATAAGTTTTTCAAACACCTATATATTATCTTGAATGTCATCAAGTTTACCATGTAACTTTAAAATAATATTAGCATTCCTTTCCTTAATGTGTTAATAATTGGGAAATCTAATGGGACCTTAGGACACCATAACTTCTAGAAGAAAAAGCACATAGATAGTTACCTTCATGCCAACTCTCACCACCACCCCTCATAGAAAAATGGTGTTCTAAACACAGTGGTTTTTAGAACCCTAGTCATCTCAAACAATGAACATAATGAATAGGAAAATGACCATATTATTAAGGATTTTAAGAATAATGATTGCAAGGATAAGCACATTCAAAAAGCTATCATAAGAGGAAAAGGAAGATCCCACTCACTAGACTCAGCCTCCCAGCAAGAAATCTTACCTACCTTACATACAACGAGTTACTAATAAAATTTCAAGAATCATTAAGAAAAATAATATTGCAAATTATTTTAAACCATCAGAGACCATTGGATGGAAAATCAATTATGTCAAGGATAACATTAACCCCCGTCAACTCAAAGGGATCTACAAAATAGAATTCTCCCATGGGAGGAACTGCATTAGATAGACTAGGCAAACATTATCGATGAGAATGAACGAGCACATAGTAGATATCAAAATGAGCATATATGCATGTCAACACCTGTTGAGCACTCCATTAATCCCAAGAACCATGTGTGCCTTAAGAATGCAAAGAGTATTCAAAACAAGATCATTATTTCAAAAGAACATTTAGTGAAACCATCAACATTATAAAGAACCCTAACAATCTAAACAATGGCAACGGTCTAGAATTGAGTAGAAGATAGATTCCCTTGATCCATCAACTAAAGACTAAAGAAAAAATAGTTTGACTTCTCGTGATCTTGATTATTTTGGATTTTTCCTCCCTCCTTTGTATCCCCTGCCTTTCTATTCTATTATTTACCTTGGTCCTTCCTATCCTATCATAGATCCTTTTTCCTTCTAGTGTTACCTTATCTCTCTTCTATTTCTCATCCACCTTGCCCCCTCCTTTGTCACATTACTCTTAACTTAGTTAATATTGAACTCTAACATTATTATTATAATATTATATCGACACATTATATTATTACAATTATATATATACTAGTATGTTGCATTAATACTATTTTAACCATAGAATTATATTCTTAATATTTAGTATGACTATTATAATGGTTATTTAATGTTTATATTAATATTGTAATTACTATTATAATATTACTATACCAATTCTATTACTTTATATTACACTCCTTATATCATACTTGTATTATGACTTTATTATATTTATAATAATATTACATTAGTATCTTTAGTATTAATGATATAATAATATTTTATTAATATAAGTATTAAATACTAATGATTTGTCCCAACATTTTTGTGGAGACTTCAAATTTAACAACTTTCAACTAATCACAATTTGAGCCTCAAAGCCCTAACTAATTCATGCAGGTTTGCAACTGTGTCAGACTCTCGAGATTAGCCCCTCCTGCGCTCCCATAAGCTATGGAAAGTGACACATTCAATGCATTGGTTTCCTCTCGAAGTAGAGCTTCAAAGTCACATCCTACCAGATTCATCAAAAAACTTAGTGATATTCCAAAAATCGTTATCAATTCAAATCAATCGCATCCAAAGGCCCTTTGTCTAGCATATCATGGTATCATTAGAAAATTTACAAGGATTTTTCCCTCCCTAAAAGACCTAAATCTATGGTGAGCCAAAAATTGGATACTTCTAATTAGAGGAAAGGTATCTACTTCATTTTGTAGAGAGGGGTTTTCACTTTCTAATTTGAAGAAAAGGTTGATTGAGATTCGATTTTTAGAAGAAGTCCTTATTTCATGGGGGCTCAAGGGATCTATCTAGATAGATGAAGTCTTGATTTTGACTTGGAAATGAAGTCCCCTCGATATTGCCAGTATAAGTTAAGCTTCCTCACTTTTCCCTTCACTTTTGGAATGATGAGACTTTTTGGAATATATAAATTAATGTAGGAAAATACATAAATAGAGATGATCCTAGAGATGGCATGTTTTCTTATGCTCAAATTTATATGAAATTTTATATAGAGAAGAGTCTTTGGAGGCCATCCATTTTTCATTAGATAATTGTCCTTTATTCAGGAGCTGGATTATGATCAACTTCCTTTAAAATGTAAGTTGTGCCACGAGTATGGTCATTTCAAAACAAACAAACAAAAACCCAAATCAGAAGATCTACCAAATCCGAATGAGGATGGGGATCAATGGTAGTAGCCTAAAAAGAGGAGTCCTAATAGGCAGTGGAATCCTCAAAAACATGTCATTGAGGGGGGCCAAATACTCCTGCTACTCCCATCCATCATATGGATGATCAATCTTATTCTACCTTATAGGTTCATCATCAAGGGTCTAGTAATAATCATTATGAAGCTTTAAAGGATCAGGAAAACCCAAATGTAACTCAAGGAAAAATGGTTGGTTTGCAAGAATATGAAAAAAACCTTTAGAGGATCAAGAAGATGAGGTAGATATGCCCCCTCTAAAATGTTCCTTTTTCAAACCAAGAAAAACAGGATAATGAAATTGAGGATGATGAAAAGGTATTCCTCTCACCAAAAATCCCCAAAATCCATCGTAACATTCCTTCCTCAACATATGAGAAATATGAGGAAGAGTTGGAAATAAAAGTTGAAATTGGAAGGGCCTTGTTACACAAAAATATCGTCATCTTGATTATTTGCAGTCGGTATGGGTCTATCACCACCTATACCAGCCTCCTAAGCAAGTCTCAGACCTCAGCCCTTCAAAACAAGCTTTGGAAATGAGAGAAAGACATTAAAAAAAGCAATGTAACTCTGGTTCCGCACTTTCTCTCACTTTTGCCTGCGGGCCTGCACCTTTTGTTCAGAATACCTGCGTACTTATAGGCTCTGTATCTAAAGGGGAGGGTGCGTACCCCTGTGAAAGTCAAAAGGTGCAATTTTTATCTTAAAAAACTCACTTTGGGTTAATTCTAGATGTTTCTAGAAGGAATTTTGACGTGGATTGTTCACTCCAAAGTGGTTCATGCATCCCAAAAGAGAAGGAGCTAATCCCTTGTTAGGAGGAGCTATCCCTTTGAAGGAGGATTCTATCCCTTTGAAGGAGGACCTAGTAACTTCCCTCCATTGCACTATAAATTGAGGCATTGGGTTAGTGGCTAGGGAGGTTAGAAGCTGAACATTTTTTAGGGTAAATGCTGGTGAAATCAAGACTTCCTAGTTGAGCTTAAGAGGAGAGATCACATACCTTTTTGGATTCATTGGGGAGTGAGTGAAGCTTGTCAAAGTAGAGGAGACTTCTTGTTGGACCCTGGGAGGAGCTTGTACAGCGTCAAGGCAAAGGTTGTAAGTTTCTTCTCCTTTTGAATTAATACAATCAAGCTCATTTTTCTCAACAAGTATCTCATGTTATTTGTTTCATGGACTCCTTGACTTTCATGTTGAATATGTTTTATAATACTGGTTATTCAGGTGCTATTTAATCGTTTTCCTTGTTTGTGTTTGCAGGTTTGCGACAAAGGAACTTACTTGGATCAAAGGAGCAAAGGCATTCCCAAACTTGCGTTGGACATGAGGTAGGCCTTAAACACATTTGTTTGCCATTATTTATAAAGCGCATTTAAAGAAAGATAGTGTCTGGTTGGTTTGTTTGTCATTAGGTCTTCATTAGATTCTAGGAAGGTCTATCTTGTCCGCAAGATCGACTCATTCTGCGTGACAAAGCCATTAGTGGCTCACGCTAGGAGAAGTGTGGAAGCAACATAAGGATTGGCCATCAATGCCAAAGGGGGAGATTGTTGGATAGTTGGCATTTCTCGGATGGCCAGTGGAAATGAGTGTGTTGGCATTGATGTCAACAACCATGGGAGAAATATGTTGGATAGTTATAATTTTTTGACAGCTGGAAAGCGTGTTGGAATTGATTGCAACTAGATTATCTTTGAGGCTGGTGGAAACAAATGTTGGCATAAGCTTAGAGGGAGTTCCATGGTTGTTGTAGTATCTTGTAGAGAACCATCACAGTAGCAGGCTTATTGAAAAGGCCATAAAAAGATTATTATGATGGTTGGGAGTCCCAAGATTTGAAGGATATTATTCATTAAGAAATCAACTCAGATACTCTTGGATATGGCAAAGTTGGATAGTGATCAGAAAGAGCTTTCCAACGGTATGTAGAAGTCTACAAATGGCCTTCTAGATCAATATTTATTTCCAGTCAAAGTTGAGTTGTCCCAAATTCAAAGTGGTAGAGCTAAAAATGGTTGGAATGCACCTTGGTGCATGTTAGTTTAGTGTTTCTCCAAATTTAGCAGCGGAAAATTTAGCAGAGTAGCCAAAAATGAGGATTGGGCTGACTTGTTTTGACAACAGAGCAACTTGATGCTTCCCATTGGCCATAGGAGGACCTCAACAGGACAACCCATCTTGATGGACTTACCTCGGTGGATTGCAAAGGGTGCACAAAGTGAAAGCGCCAGGCGGTGGATGTCTAGACATGATGGCAGAGTGATAACCAATAAGAGAATAGGAAGGGCTTTGGGTAGACCCCACACTACGCATCATCCTGCAAGGCTCATCCCGGAGGATTGCAAAGGGGGAACAAAATGAAAGCACCAGGAGATAGGTGTTGGTCCACATGGTGACATTCTGGCTGGCCTTGATATGGAAATCTTGTCAAGCCTCGAGGCATTGAAAGGTGGTTTCCCATATCACCAATCGCATAGATCAATAACGAAGAACCACTTTGGGACCAATCCCCCAAATACCACAAACCATAATGTAGTGGTTTCGAGGCCGGTTTTTTGAACCCGATGGTTTCTGATAAACGATGGAAAAACAAGGGATTGGGGACCCTTTCTCTCTCCTCTCTGACAGTGGGACACATGACAACATTTGATTGTATCACAAGAGATAACAGTGGCTGATGGAACCAACATGACGTAGTAGTATAGGGGATTTGTGGCAGGGAAATTTGGTATTTTTGGGTGGCATAATGGGCGAAATATGGGTGACACTTGTCACCACTTGGGAGGCACCATATGGCATTGGTGACATTAGCATGATGCCATCCCATAGGTTAGGGCTTGAAAGCTTTGAGTGGTAGGCATAGAGGAACTGACAGGCTGATTCGGCATCATGTAGATGTGGCCATGTCAGAGCACGAGCTAATGGAGAATGCACCAAGAAGACCCCATGGGATACATAAGCCCACAAGGTTGACTGTAATGGAAAAAAACCAACGCACAGAGTTTCAGTCGAGAAGATAATGACAGGATATGTTGGCGAGCCAACACACAAGTAACAACTAATGAGAAAAGAGTGGGAGGACCCCACAAGATAGGTAAGTCTACTAAGAAGAGACCATAAGTTTGATAAGGAAGGACAAAGAGAATGTGCCCGACAGTAAGTGTTAGGACATGTCGTTTAGACAACTCATCCCAGTGGGGCCTTTGATTAACCAGTGAAAGCAGATGATAGAGCCCATAGGAAAACTAATCCCACCAAGAAGATCCCAAAGGACTTCAATGAGAAAGCATGCGAAAGAAATAGGACTTGGGAGCTACAGGCTAAGTGCTGAATGAAGGCATATGCAATAGGTAAAGACCAAGGGAGTGAGAGAAAATAATAAAGGGAATTCAACTTGTGAAGGGTGTAGAGAAAATTAATTCCTATAGGCTTAGCCGATGGTCACAACAATGAGTCTTGTGGTGGAAAAGATGATAAGCACCAACATGGCAGGTGCTATAATAAAAAAGGGCCAAAAATTTATATTCAACAATGTTTTGGCACCTTGGGCCAAGCTTGGCACTTGTGCCATATTTGGAGGACATCTACAAGATGGTTAACGAGCATTGAACGGGTCAACAACTGTTACTTGATAATTTGATTCAATGGAATTGCCGAGAGATATAGTTCAAGGAAGCAAGTACCACGATGTGTAGGAGAAAATTAATGGATCTTGACTTGAAACAAAATTAGCCATCCTTGAGCCTTCTTACACAACAAGAAAAAAATAGGTGAAAAGAATGCTAAGTGTAGAAGCTCTGATCATAGACCTGGAGAGCCATGCTTGATGTACAATTTAAGTTCTACGGGCAATTAATCAACATGGGCAACCTTGTTGTAGTGTGCAGTTTGACTAAGAATTAATTCTCAATATGGGATAAATACACAAGTTCCCATTCTTATGTTTAATGCAGTTGTAGTGGCCAGGAAATTTGATGTAACAGTAGCATGGAGAGCCAGGATGAGTACACTCTTGGACAGAGTGTGATTGACTACAGAGACAACATAGATCACTATGTGGCAGTGGAACAAAACTCAGGATTACCATTGAGAAATTAGGGGACAGCAACATGATTGAGAGAGAGCTGAGTTGAGAGCTCTATGTGTGAGTGCACTGATAAGGAGAGGCCAAGTGTGCTTGCATTGAAGAAGAGGGCCAAGAGAAGAAAGTTATGTGTGAGGGATGCTGAGAAGTGACTATGTGATCCTGTGCTACAAAGAAGAGGTTGAGAGTTCCTATGCAGAGGAAAAGGACTGAGAGTGCTAGTGTTTCTATGTGAGGCCAAGAGAGCCTGTGGAATAGAAGTGGGCCAACAATGGAAGTATGATGTTGTAGTGCGGATAGAGTGTTGTGTGGGATATATATGAGTGAATATTGCTGAGCAGAATAGAGGGCCAAAGACAGAGGAGAACGCATAACTGATATCAGGAAGAGTGGTTTCCAAGTATAGTGAACATTAATTTCTTATTGAGTGTGGGTTGGATCTTACATACAGGAAGTTGGTGCTTCCATCTTAATGGGTGTCTAAACAAGGCTTCAGTGTTGGTGCCTCCTACAAGTTGGTGCTTGCATAAATCCAAGGAGTTGCAAGATGGTGCTTGCAACAAATCCATGAAGTTGGTGTTTCACATGGTGCTTCTGGTAAGCTGATTAGGTGTCTACAATAGGAGGGAGTTGGTTCTTCCTGCTAGTAGGTGATAGTAAATAATCAAAGGGAGTTGGTGCTTCCTATGAGTGGTGGATCACAAACAAATTGATGTAATAGAGTAGGTTCTCTTATTATTACATCAATAACAAAATAGACTTTGGTGGTTTTTCTCCTGGAAGGGTTTCCACGTCAAGCCTTTAAGCCCAATGTGTATTTCCATGTGGTGATCTATGTTGCTATTAACTATGTGTTTTTGCTGGTCACATGAATGATTTCCATGTTTGAATGAAGGAATATAAATTGTCAAAAAAAGTTTGAATTAACCTTAATACTGATTCACCCCCGCCCCCCCTCTTAGTATTAAGATTGTTTCCAACACTGGGATCATATGATTTCCTATTTGTCATGGATTGGATGGAAACGAATCATGCATATCTTGTTACAACAAAACATTCAGTTTCCTAGATAAATAAGATCAACATAAGAAAGTGGAGGGGATACCGAGGCCAATTTCCATTAAGGAAATATAAACTATGCAATTAAAAAATAATTTCAGGAAAGGGTTTTAAAATATATGTAGCCCACATGAAGGAGATGGTTGAGGATTAGACACCAAGTCTATGGGACCACCTAGTACTTAAGTAATTTGAAGATGTGTTTTTAAAAAATTCTAGGCTTACTGCCTAAAAGATACATTGACTTCTTTGTGGATTTGGTACTTGGAGTCGGACTAATGTCCAAAACACCATACAAGATGAGCACATTGGAATTAAAGGAGTTACAAATATAGTTGGAATACCTCTTAAGGAAAGTTACATACACCCAAGTGTATCATCATAGGGTGCCTAAGTCCTATTCGTTAAAAATAAGGATGGTACTGTTAGGTCCCTATAATACTAGTGTATTCCCTTATTATTATTTTAATTGCAGCCCATTATTGTTATTGTTGTGCCCATTTTGTCCCCATATTTTTATTATTGTGCCCCATAGAAGCCCACTATTATTATTGTTGTGCCCTTACATTATTATTGTTATGTCAACTCTGATTATGTTGTGACCCCTTAGATTCCTATATATACAAAGAAGGCATTGTCAATTGTATCATCTAAGAATTGTTCATTTGTGTAATTTAAAGGAGCTTTCCCTCTTGAAGAGGCTACTTTTGAAGTTGTTGATTTATCTCTTTCTTATATTTTGTGATCTGGTTGCATAACAAGTTGTATCAGAGCTTTGGATTATAGGGTTTCGCTACTTCCAACAGGCCATTGTGGAATTTTCACTATATTTTTTTCTTTCTACGAAGATTAAAAATATGAAATTAAAACCCATTTGAGCCGAAATTGTGATGAACCTCATGGCCAAATTTGAGATCTCCTCTCACTATATTTTTGGAGATATGAACTGAGGAAGTTAGGGTTTTTGCAAGCTCCCAAATTCGAACTCAAACAGGTCACCTTGGGAAAATCGTCATAACTTTCTCTATGAGCATCGGATTCAAATTTTGTAAAAATTGACAGAAATAAGATGAATTTTAGTTTGTTGGATATTTTTTTTCAGAGCCGAATATTGAAAAAAAGTGACACGTGGCACGTCATACAAATTCACTCTACTGAGCTAGTCAATAATTAGGCCATCGCGAGAGATTGGGCATAACTCTTTCTTGGATAGTCCAATTGTGATCAAACTTATGGGGTTGGAAAGAGGACACAAAGTTCTATCATAAACCAAAATTTCAGAACTTGGAGATCGAAATTACATAGTTACATTCGTTTCAAAATTGAGCTCATACAAAGTGGAAAAAATAAAAAAAATGTGTGTAATTTTTTGTTTTTAAATTTGCGTAAGTTTTGTTTGAGAAAGTAGTTTAAAGTGGTTCAAAGGGCATTGTGAATCACAATTATCATTCATTGGTGACCCAAAGAAAGAAAATGGAAACACCTAATAAGCAACCTGAAATCTCTACTATGACACATGAAGAAGAGGAATAAATGCAACATGATATATCAAAATTACAAGACCAAATGCAACAAATTTTGCTCTCACAAAAAGTAACTGAAGCTAAGATGGATGGTATAGAAGAAAAACTTAAAGGAAACATGGAATACTTTAATATAGATTTAACAAATTTGCTACAAGAAATGCTTACTAATGGCGAAAGGGTAGTAAAGGAAACTTATGATGAGAACAAAAGAAATGTTAGTCATGATTTCATAGACTTTAATGTTGGATTGAAGACCCACCATTTTCAAAAGATAGATATGAGGAAGTTTGATGGCAAGGATCCCATAACATGGATACTGCATATGGAGCAATATTTTGATCTCCATAATTCGTAAAACACGCAAAAGGTACGAATACAACTTTGTAATTGGAACCCAATTAGTTTGTATGGAATCGATGGCTTTGTTCTCGTAAACAAATTGTCACTTTGGAAATTTTTATGGAATAAATGATAACACATTATGAGGATACAAAAAGCAACATATTTTTAGCCAACCGATAAATCTCAAACAAATGGGTTCAATGATGGAGCACATTGAGGACATCCAAAAATTGAACATAAGGGTAAAAGATATTCCAGAGGAGCATATGATCGATGTGTTCATAGGGACTTTAAAGGATAAAATCCAACATGAGGCTCACCTTTGGGAACCTGATTCATTAGAGAAGGCATTCAGGTTGGCAAGAAAAATTGAAAGAAAAATTATGGAAAGAAGGAAGCCTACCACTCACAACTATAAAGATGGAAGTGTTGTTTCTCCTAGCATTCCACAACCTACAAGGTTGATGCCACAATAATTGGAAGAAAAAAGAGAAAAAGGGCTTTGTTACAATTGTGATAGAAAATACACTAAAGGTTATAAGTGTGCTACGAAGAAATTTTTTTACTTAGATTGTGAAGAGGAGGAAGAAAAGGAACAAGCAACATCGAAATAAGAGGATACACACCAGGAACAAACCATAGAGAAATAAGAAATCAATCTGACCATATCTTGTAATGCATTGGCTAAAATTACCACTCCTCAAACTATCAAGATAGAAGGACATATCAAGAAGAAAAAGGTAATAATGTTGATTGATTCGGGCAGTACCCATAATTTTGTTAAATTGTAAGATAGCCAAGGAATTGAATTGCTTCCTATATCCAGCACCAGAGTGTTAAGTGATGGTTGCAAATGGAGGAACCATAAATTGCTTTGGAAAGTTCCATAATATCAAGCTATCCATGGGAGAATATGTTTTGAATAGTCCAATTCTTTCCATTCCAATGGGTGGTGATGATGTTGCACTAGGATTCCAATGGCTACAATCTTTGGGTACGATATATTTTAATTTTCAAGAACTTTTCTTGAATTTTTTTCGAAAGGAAAGGAATTTGAATTAAGGGGTATCATAGGGAAACCAGTAAATATAATCAGCTCTAATGGCATGGAAAAACTTATAAAGAAATAATAATGAGGTGAAATTGCACAATTATGTTCGCTAGAGGTTCCCACATCAAAATCATCTATTTCTCCAAATCTCCAAAAAGTCTTGGACAATCATTCCAAGGTATTTGAGACTCCCAAAGGCCTCCCACCTATTTGTGATCATGATCATGCTATTCATTTGATTCTAGGAAGTGTTCCTCGAAACATGAGGCCTTACAGATATCCCTATGCCTAAAAGAGTGAAATTTAACGCATGGTTCAAAAATGCTAGAGGCTGGTATAATTCAACCTAGTCAAAGTTCTTTCTCTGCTCTAGTAGTATTAGGGCACAAGAAGGATGGATCATGGCGCATGTGTCCGGATTATAGGGAGCTCAACAAGATCACTATTAAATATAGATTTCCCATTCCTATCATTGATGAATTATTGGATGAATTGCATGGAGCAATTTACTTCACCAAGTTGGATCTTCATTCAGGATATCATCAAATCAAAATGAAGACTAAAGACATTCCAAAAATAGCATTTAGAACTCATGAGCTTCATTATGAATTTTTGGTCATGCTTTTTGGCCTTATCAATGCACCTTCTACATTTCAAGGTTTGATGAATTCCATTTTCAAATGTTTCCTTAGAAACTTTGTGTTAGTATTTTTTGATGATATACTAATCTACCAAAAGTCTTGGAAGGATCATGTTCAACATGTTGACATAGTGCTCAAACTATTGGAGGAGAAACAATTATCTGCAAAAACCTCCAAATGTTTCTTTGGAGTACAAGAGGTGGATTTGGGTCATATTATATCTCATGATGGTGTTAAGGTAGACCCTAGAAAAATTAAATCTATTAAGGAATGGAAAAACCCCACATCCATAAAGAATCTGCGAGAATTTCTCGGGTTGACAGGGTATTATCGCAAGTTTGTTAAGAATTATGGGAGAATAGCAACACCTCTAACAAACATTACTGAAGAAAGATGCATTTTCTTGAACTCCAAAAACAACGAAGACCTTTGAACATCTTAAAGAGACAATGTGCCAAGCACTGGTCTTAGCTATGCTAGACTTCATAAAAATCTTTATTGTGGAATGTGATGCCTCATGAAATAGAATTGGTGTTGTTTTAATGCAAGAAGAAAGACCCATTTCTTTCGAAAGTCGTCAAATCAAAGGAAAGTATTTACACAAAGATAATTATGAGAAGGAAATGATGGAAATACTACATGCACTTAAGAAATGGAAACCTTACCTAATGGGAAGACACTTCAAGGTAAAAATGGATCATGATCATCTTAAATAGTTTTTAGAACAAATATTATCTTCAGAAGAGTAGCAAAAATGGGTCACGAAGATGCTGGGTTGTGACTTTGAAATAATCTACAAAAAAAGGAAGAAAAATGTTGTTGCAGATGCACTCTCAAGAAAGGATGGGGATGTGGAAGCATTTCTTTGTGCCATTTATATTATCCAACTAGATGGGATAAACGAAGTAAGGGATGAATGGAAGAATGGTGAATAAGCGTGGGCACTCATTCAAAATTTGCAGCAAGATCCTAGTACATATGATACATTTAGATGGAAAAATGATTCATTATGGTACACAGATCGTTTATACCTCTGTAAGAATTCCCAACCCAAACAAGAGATTCTTATAGAATTTCACACCTCTCCCTTGGAAGGGAATTTAGGATTTTAAAAACTTACCACAGGGTTAAGAAAGGATTTTTTTGGGATGGCCTTAAATCTGATATTCAAAAGTTTGTGGCGGAATGTTTGGTTTTCCAACAAAATAAAGTTGAGACAATTAAGACCCAGGTCTATTACAACAGTTTTCCATTCCAAGTCAATGTTGGGAGGAGGTTTCAATAGATTTTATCATAGGTTTACCCAAGTCCGAAGGAAAGAGTGTCATCATGGTGTGTTGGGAGTGGGATCCCCCAAGGGCAGTTTTGGGCTAAAAGCCCATGTTTAAATCAATTTTTGTGATATTATTGTAAATACTCCGTCTTTTGTGGTCACAAGGCGCAAACGTGTTATGTGTCATAAAGGGTAGTCCGCCCTTAGTTTTGTAAAAGTAAAGTTGGCTTTAAGAGAACTACCCATGGTCCATGGACCATGGGATTGTATAAAAAGAGCTAAGCTCTAAGTAGTTGGAAGAGATAGACAATGATGGATGATGTAATAGAATCATAGCTTTAGAGCAAGAAGTCTAAGTCTTGGGTTGTAGCGTAGGTAAAGGCTTTGCAGCTGAGTGCGCAGAGGCCTAGGGTAGAAGTCTGCAACCGAGTGCGTGGACCCCTGTAGCTGTGTGCGCATGGCGGACAAAGTTTGTAACCACTTGGAATATATTAATAAAGAGAGATATTTTGCAATTTCTGTGTCTTTGTTATGTTGATGCATCTTGATATTTTATGTATGAATTTCCTTTATTATGCTTATATGGTGCACGAACGAATGAAATTACATTGAATAACTGAATGCATATACGAATATCTGCTTATGTGGGGATAACTATAATTGTTTGATAAGATAAGCAAGGAACTTAGATTAATTGGGGAATTTGTATGGCATGCTGCCATTGCAACGTGACCTGAGCAGCAAGCTCAGGTTGCATGAAGGATGATCGTATCCTTTCATGAAGGTATTAAAGAATGGAATGCGGGGTTTGTCTTGCAAGCCCTAGAGCAAAGAAACCTGCGCAAAGGTAGGGATAGAGGGAATTAAATGACATCACAACCATTTCAGGGTGCATAAACTTGGTTCCAGCATCCCCCCATACTGCTTCGGGTAAGACTTCGGTTCACGCTCCGCGGGCTGATGCCAAAAGGGCCAGTAGTGTAGGAATTTGTTTGGCTAATTAATGCTAAACCTAGGTCATCCCCCCTCAAGCCAACAAATGGTTCTGTTGCTAAGACTAGTATCTGCATAAGAGATGTGTGATGTCGTATCACTAGAATCCAACTAAGAAGGAGATTGGAGATTGGTTGGATAGAAAAATCCACGAATTCACGGCACAAGAGAACAAAATCCACAACTGATAAAAGAACAATAGTTGGATAGATAACTATATACAAAGATCCACAAGATCTTTTTCTGCTCCTTCCCTATCGAGCTATACAAGTGGATCTCGAAGCTAACAGATAGACAAGGAAGGTGGAAACTTGACGGTCCTATTGTGTGGACACCGGAGCTAGTGCGAAGGTTGGAAGCATCGGAGGATAAGATCGCCTGTGTTGTTTATCATTGTCTTGATTACGTCATAGGAGGATTTGTGATTGAATTTTTGGTCAACACCTCAATCTGCTATAGCAAGGTGGAGAAATGCTTTTTCAAAGGACCGCGAGAATGGAAAATTTTAGGGGCTAATCTTCGCCCAGTCGGGTAATTTTCCATGATTTTTCCACAAAAAAGATTCGCCAATTTCCATTTTTTATAAAAGACGATTCGCCCAAATTTTAGAATATAAAATTATTTTACTTTACAAATTGCCAAAATTATATAGAGACTATATATAATATCATTATAAATTTGATTAATTTTACAAATATATCAATAAACATTTTATAGTTTGCATGTTAGGGATTAGTGGGATTCGCCAATGTTTTAAACTTAAGAAAATTTTCCATTCTTAAAATTTTCCTTGCGCGAGGTAAGTACGTAAACTATTTGAATACTTGGATTAAAATGCTATTGTGTGAAAAACGGGTTATGCAACTACCTTGATGTTTAGAACTACATGAAGCGAAAAAAATTACAGGAACGAAGGGAAAAAGGGTCCAGAGTATAGCCCTTTGATTTCACCTCCATGAAGTGACGAAGAAGGAATATCAAAGGTTTCTCCTTAAAGTACTATTCATTTAATAAGACAAGGATTCCCACGAATATTTCCTACACTCACACCACCTCCAACTTCACTACCCTCACCTCCAACTTCGCCTGTACCACCTCCACCTCCACCACGGTTCAGTATGGAAAATATAGTGAAGTTGCCTTTGTTCAAAGGCTTGGGAAATGAGGACCTAGATCAATTCTGGTTTGTTGTGACTCTGTATCGGAAGCTCAAGGTGTTACATATGATCATATAAAGAAGGTGACACTGGTTAGTGCTCTTACAGATTGTGTGCTAACCTGGTATATTAAGTACTCTAAAGATAACTTGAAGGTTGGAGTAGCAGACATCTAGGCAACACTAAATAGGGAATTTAGTAGGCCTAAATGTGAGGCACAATTGATTGTGGGATTCAAAAAGATTGCGATGCAACTAGACGAGATGCCTTGGGAACTAGATCAGAGGCTGAAATGCACAATCCATGAAGCCAACATGAATTTGACCGATGGACAGCGTTGCGAGTGGTTTGTGGCTTTAATACTACCACACTTAAGGAGTGCACTGTCACAACATAAGATAACAACCTAGGCAGAGGCCTTGGAGATTTCCATGAGACTACATGAGACTTCGATGCAAGATCCTAATCTAGGAGTTCAAGAGATCCATAGCTGAAGAATCTATGCCTTGAGATGCAAAGTCTGAAGCAGGATAAGACAGTCCGACCAGAGATGCGCGAGGAGGTATGGTGCTTGAAATGCAAGAGTTAGGGTCATGACAAAGACCATTGCCTGGTCTTTGCAAACTACATTTCCAGAGGAGGACTGATTCCTTTAAGGCTAGAAGCTCAAGTAGTACCTAGCACAGGGCCTGCATTATGGTGCGCTATCTGTCAAGTAGCCATAAAACATGCCACAAATAACTATCACTTGCTATAGAATTATGTACAAGCACCGAAACAACTGTTCTACAACTTTTGTAGGTCGATAGGACATGATGAGCGTACTTGCAGGAGCTATGAATTGATGATGAATAGAACTCCAGCCTATAGGGTTTGGGCAGAAACATGGCCCCTTGACCAGAATGTAGGGATGGTGCAGACAAGATTTCAGGGGCATAGACGAGGCTGAGGTGGAGGAGGACCTAGCATAGGTCAAGGACAATTGATTTGCTACAATTGTGGAGGAATAGGAAACTATGCCCATGATTTCACTAATCCAACGCGTCTGTCATGCAAGTATTGCACACTATTTGATCATGAAACAGAAGACTGTCCTACGCTGATATCTAGGATACGTGAAAAAGGGGCACTACCACCTCCACCGACATAGAACTTGCAGATGATGAGGTCTGAGCTGTGCGAGGAAGATCCAAATGTAAATATAGTGCTCAGAAGTGGAATCGCAATAGGTGATGAAAAGTGGAAACAACCAGAAGATAGTACATGGGTTCGCAAAGCCCCGAAAAATGAGGCTGAGTTCAATTTGGAGCACGCTGGTTAAGCCTTCATGGAAGCTTAGAAGAGCTTCTTTGAGGCCTCCACCCCAAGAAGCAAGGATAGTCCTGAGCTAGAGATGGACTCGTCTATGCTCACAACTTTCCTCGAAACCTGTATGACGTTACTGCACGACAGTAAGGCTGTGAAAGGGTTACAAGAACTCATCAATATATGTGATGGAATCATGCCAGGTGAGCCATGTGTAGTATGAAAGACCAGCAAGCATAAAACAAGGACAGGACGGGAGATGAAATTGACTGTGCTGATAGGAGAGTATGAAATGGATCAGGTCATTTTGGACCTACGGTCATATGTGAATGTACTACCAAAATAGACTTGGGAGCAAATGGGGAGATCTGCACTGCAGTGGTCTCTGATTCAACTAAGGATGGTGAATCAACAAAAAATCATCCCCATGGGGCGACTACAAGGGGTGACTGTGTATATTTAGGTAGCAAGTGCATTGGCTGAATTTGAAGTAATAGAGATAGTGGATGACAAAAATCCCTATCCTACACTCCAGGGAATTGACTGGGCTACTGATATGAATGGGGTAATCAATTTGAAGAAGCGAAAGATGATCTTTGAGAAGAAATTGCTGCGCGTAATAGTACCCCTCGATCCTGCTGAAGGATTGTGTTATAATAAACCTGCTCACGATTATGAGAGTGATGATGACCTAGAATGCATCTATAAGATAACAGCGTGAGACAAAAATTGGGTGAATCCCACCGCGGATGGGAGGATTACATGGGATCGCGAGATTTCCTCCACTTCAGATTCTGATGAAGAAATAAAACACTGGTAGAATCGGTTACATGAAGTAACTACGCTGAATTGCAACATGATGAACCGGTTGCTATGTTGTGTGTCATCAGAGGTAAGAAATCTTCCTACTTATGATGGTCTGAATGAGGTAGATATCTTTTTGGATGCATTCGAAAGGGGGTTACCAGAAAAGTAGCTCTTCCAAGCCTTGGATTGGGCATTACGTGCTATGCTCACAAGATGGTGGGGTACGCATAAGGAAAGATTTGACGATTGGCACAAATGTAGGAGGATGATGAGAACATGATTTGGGAATCCTAAGCTGTGACTGACAGGCAAGTATGATGGGAAAAATGATCCGTGTGCACATTCGGCCAAGTGGACCCAGGCTTATGGAGAAAAGCCCTAACTTGAGTGGGTGCACCTGTTCTGTCATACCTTGGATGCTATCCCAATGAATTGGTATATAGAAACACAGCTCCACCATGGGACAGGCGAATGGGATGTCATACGTGGAGGATTCATGATGACCTTCAGTTTTGAAAATGGGTATAGTATTGATGAAGCGCTACAAGAGGTGAAAGCAACGATCTTTAAGATACCGTAGGATCCTTTAGACCTGGCTCAATTTGAATGGGCTACTTAGTTGACTTGTGCGCTAGAATGCTATAATGTAACTGCTAAAGAAGAAGACGAGGATCTATGGAGGATTAACATTCCAAAAATAGAAGGTCATCGTGAGGTTCAAGGGTTGCATATTGAGAATCTTGATATAATCATGCCGCTGAAAATGAAATAAGTAAACATTGGTACAGAGGTAGAACCCAAATTTGCGAAGATTGGAGACTACTGGGACAACGCGACTGTGGATAAGGTTGCTGAATTGCTCTGCGAATACCAGGACTTATTCCCTACCAAGTTTACAAATCTAAAAGGAATAATTGGGGACCTAGGAATGATGAAGATCACGTTAAATCTTGACGCGAAGCCAATTAAGCAAAGGCCTTACCATCTCAATCCAAAATATAAGGAGAAGGTTTGCTTAGAGCTAGATAAGATGCTCACACCAGACATCATTGAGCCTGTGGAAGAATTAGATTGGGTAAGCCCAATGGTGGTGAAAGAGAAGAAACAAAAGGATGAGATAAGGATATGCATAGATCTCAGAAAATTGAACGACGCTTGTGTGCATGATCCTTTCTCGACTTTGTTCACGAATGAAGTGTTGGACAATGTAGGTGGCCAGGAAGCATATTCCTTCACTGATGGGTTCTCTGGGTACCACCAAATCAAAATCGCGCTGGAGGATAGGAGAAAGACAAACTTCGCAACTGAGTGGGGTTGTTTTCAGTACATTGTAATGCTGTTTGGATTGAAGAATGCTACTACAATATTTGCACGCGTGGTGGTTGCGGCATTCAAGGAATTTATTCATAAGTTCCTATAGGTATATTTTGATGACTGGACTGTATTTGGGTTGGTTAAGTGCCATGTAGTAAGCTTGTGCTTGATGTTGGATAAATTTCAAAGATACTAGATTGCACTCAATCTCAATAAGTGTCTGTTTTGCATTCCTTTGGGGAACCTATTGGGGCATGTGGTTTGCAGACAAGGATTGATGGTAGACCCTGCAAAGATCACGGTGATACTAAACTTGGAAGCGTTGAGGAGTGTGAAACAACTACGTGCTACTCTGGGACATACGGGATATTACAAAAAGTTTATCAAAAGCTATACCCAAATCACCGCACCTATGGAAAAGTTGTTAAAGAAGGATGTCATGTTCTATTGGAACGATGATTGTAAGAGGAGCTTGTATATATTAAAAGAAAAGATGGTTACCACGCCGACTCTAGTCTTCCCAGACTGGAAGAAAGAGTTTCATGTACATATTGACGCATCATATATAGCGTTGGGAGCAGTACTAACACATGCTAGTGGAGAAGGCTTGGACCATCCTATCACGTTTGCAAGCCATAGGTTATCCAAAGCAGAGAAGAACTATTCCACCACTAAGCACAAAGGGCTAGCTATGGTGTATGCACTCTAGAAGTATCGACACTACTTTCTAGGAGGCCATTTTAAGATGTATACAGATCATTCTATGCTGAAGTACCTAGTCAATAAGCCTGTGTTGGGGGGGCGGGGGGGAGAATCTGCAGATGGCTCTTATTGTTCTAGGAGTATGATTTTGAAGTTGTCGTGAAGCCTGGATGATTGAACGTGGGACCCGATCATCTGTCGCGCATCAAAACGGGGGAGGAACCTACTAACTTGGAAGAAGGATTGCCCGATGTGCATCTATTTGTAGTATGTGTCACAGATGGTCATTTTAAGGATATAATAAACTTCCTAACAATAGGAACTACACCAGAAAGATACTATGTCCAACAAAATAAGGAATTAGTGGTGCGCGCAACATATTTTTCTGTCATTGCTGGGCATCTATACAAAATGTGCGCTGATGAGATATTGCGATGATATGTACTTGAGTTCGAGAGAAGCAGTATCCTCATGGATGCTCATGGGGGCACCGCGGGGGGAAATTATGCAAGGAGAGAAACTACACAGAAGATTCTATGGGTAGGGTTGTGGTGGCTAACCCTTCATCAGGAGTTAAAATCATATTGCAAGGCATGTGATGTATGCCAAAGAATGGGCAGGCCATGGTGGAGGGATGAAATGCCTTTGAATCTACAAATGACGTTACAACCCTTCGAGAAGTGGGCGATAGATTTTGTAGGACCCATTCAACGATAAGGGAAGACTAGAGCAAGGTACATTATCATTGTGATAGAGTATTTGACTTGTTGGGTAGAAGTGCATCCAGTGAAGGATTGCACGGGCACGACAGCCGTGAAGTTCCTATTTGAACATGTGCTGACGCGATTTGGATGTCCAAGGATCTTGATGAGCGATCGTGGTACGCACTTCCTGAGTGAGATGATCAACATGCTAACAGAATAATTTTAGGTATATCATTAGAAGAGCACACCTTATCACCTGCAAGCTAATGAGATAGTGGAGGTGTTCAACAAAGTGCTTGAAAATGTGCTGACCAAGGTTTGAAATGATCAACAAAGTGATTGGGACCTACACATACCTGCAATATTGTGGGCTTATCAAATGACATGCAAGAAATTGATGGGACAAACCCCTTTTAGGCTTGTCTATGGTGTGGAAGCTGGAATGCCTATGGAATACATCATGCCTAGTTTGCACATAGCAGTGCTCATAGGTATGACATATCACAGAGCCTTGGAAGAGAGTCTTGCGTAGCTGGATGAGCTCGAAGAAGAAAGTTTCTTGGTTGGATTTCACTAGTAGGTCCAAAAGCAGCGCAAAAAGGCATGGCATGATCGACACATCAAGTTGCGCACATTTAAGGAGATTAGATGAAGGAGTGGTATAGTTGGTAAAGTTAAATGGATAACCCTTCCTAGGAAAGGTGAATGGTAGTCACTTGAATCCATACACCGGCGGTCCGACCATGTGACTAAATGAAAGTAGCAGAGTTTTAGCGCTCCATGCAATTGAAAGGAGGTGCAGGACTATAAACTACATTACCTGGGTTGGATAGCTATGTGATTGGACGATGGTATGAAGCAAGGATGTGCCACTGGGTCAATGGAAGCACGGAGGGAGCTGCACTACCCAGGGAGAAATTACATTAGGTCGGCTGGAAAGTGACAGTTAAAGTCATTGTTCATGAAAATATGACAGAAGTGAGGCCAAATGGAGCGGGTGACTAACATTTAATATGAAATTTATGGCTTAGATCCTTGAAAATCTATTGCCAATCCAACATTAATGAACTGATTTTGGGGGGAATGGTTAGATTTGAATTCAAATTCCCCTATAAATTACAAGTGGTTTCCCAATGAAAAACACTTGGCATTTGAGTATTCAGTAGTTGAGCTCTCAAGCGCCTATGAATTGTGAGAAATATGAGCTTCTAATAGTTTCTAGAGTATTTGCGACTTTGCTGGAAGACACATAAGAATTCTTGTGGAAGATCATGTTTACACCCCCAGAAGTTATCAATACACAGTAAGTAGTAGAGGAGACAACACAGGGAATTGAGAGAGAGGACGAAGTAGCTTCCCTGGAAGTAGCCGAAGTATTGGCAGAGGTCCCTAAATCCTCGAGAATTTCGAGACCGAAGCCAACCCCAACCAAGGAGACCATGAAAGACAAGAAGGGTAAGCAACCTGCCATACCAATGTGAGCGTCGCCAAAATGAAACCCACCAAATTCCATTGCCCAGAAGAAAGGCAAGGCTATAAACCTAGAAGAAGAAGAGGAGGATATTGAAGAGATATCCATGAATGATGAGGATGTGGGAGTGGAAATAGAGGAGGGTGAATCCCAGGGTACGGACCCTATTACACGGTTGCTGGAGTATGTCCCTTCACAAGCGTAAGTCCAAGGTCCCAAAGGAAATTGATGAAAGTAAGACTCCCTTGCAAACCCCTTTGCTACTAGATGAAATCACTTTCGATGGTCTGTATTTGGCATGGGTGCCAATTTTGAAGCTCGAAGACTTGAACTTGGGCGGACTATGAGAAGTTCCCGCACTTGGCGATCGAATAGTTGATGCCCCGCATCATAGACACAAATATGGGGATGACTACACTGGAGCCACGAGAGTGGCTCAGAGGAGTAGAGAAGGCAAGATTACTCAACCTACTTTGGGTGTCACACTATAACCACACCCCTGTGACAATTTTAGTCATCAAGCAGCCACTGTGCTTGATGCGTGATGGGTGTCTGTGGTTGGAGGAGTCGATACCCATCACCGATATGTTGATTCGTTGATATGATCTTTGGTGGCAAGGGTGGCGAGCTGGCGCTCGCAGAATCAATGAAAGAAAAGTTCAATCTAATGAAGAAGCCACACATGTACGATATATCCAACATTTGTGACCTTGCTGTGAAGGTGGAAAAACAGATCCTTGCATGGAAGGTGATACAGAAGTGATGTGCTGATGAGGTACCGGTGCCTGTCATCGCGCTCACACAATAGTGCATGGAAGGAGTTCTGTTTAACTGGTTAGACTACCTTCATGGAGAGTTCCTGGGGAATTTCCACGAAGCACAAGAGTAGAGCAAGACCTTCCACTACGCGTGGCTCTTGCTATCGATCATGCTCGTAGTGTGGGAGTTACTAGAAGAGAGCCAATTCCCCTTGGTCATGCCAAACCTTCCTGAAGTAGCGAAGTACGCTTCACTGTGGGCGACCAAGGATGCAGAGCGCGTTCGAGACAACAAGATCTTTTGGATCTAGATGGAAATGAATATCAAGATGGCTATCAATCACAAGCCATGATTGTCGCCCACAGTATATGCTAACTTGCAGAGATATGTCGAATTTAAGGTTGATTTCCATTGGATTTCGATCAGGGCATGGAAAGACCCTGCGCAGAAGTGGTACAATCTGTCGTACCTAGCCACAGATGATGCCATTGATGCGGTGTTGGATAAATGGCTGGCGGAGTGGCACACCTCGACAAACTTGGTGGTGGGTGGAAGCAAGTTCACCACAAAAAATAAGAAGGAAGAGGCCAAGATGAAGATGGTGCAGCTAGTCGAAAAGAGGAAAAAGGAGGCTATTGAGAAGGCCCAGGTGGAACAGGCAGGAAAGGAGGTAGGAAAATAGACAGGTGGCATAGAGTGGGACTCTGAGAAAGGCACGCGATCACCTCCACCTGAGGCTGAAGAAGAGGACACAGAGAAGCATGACGTGGACCCTTAGGAGACGTCTACCCACATTACACACCTGAGAGAGCTGGAAAAGGGAGGGTCCAAAAAGAAATCCAAGGCGACCAAGACCTCATTAGACCCTATCACACTAACATAGGGTGACTTATATGACATCGGTGACACAGTCTGAGATGTCATCACAAAGGCCCTGCAACAATTCAAAAATCAACAACAGATCATCCTAGGGGCCATCCAGATAGGATTGCAGGAGTTGCAGACCCGCGCGTCACAAGTTGGTACGGTGTCTACTAGCTTGGCTATCGACACATCAGAGGCTACCAATATGTTGTGCACGAAGGCTTCCAGTGTGATAGTGCTACCTAATGGAGCACTAACAACATAAAATGAGGTTGACAGGCCCACTTTCAGTGCCTTGAAGGGAGTGGGATTAAAACTAGCAGTGCTCCCGCGCAAATCACTCCACCTCTGTAGGATGGAGTCATTGCAGAGTTAAGGGCCTGTGAGCACCTCGCCCTCCAGGTGATCAGTGAACATAAAATAAACAATGAGCAGATGGCCTTACAGAGGAATGCTGCCATGGCCGCCAAGGCCGAGGTGAACAACCAGAGTAAGAAGATCATACAGGTCGTGGAGGAGGCTTCCAGAATGGTCCTGGAATTGGCCATTCCAGAGGAGGTGCCAGTCAAGGTTCACATCCATAAATTGGCCACAGGGGTGCGCAACACTTAGATAGAGATGGCGCAGGTTCAGTTGGAGATTACAGAGATCCAATTAAGGGCCCAACCTTCAACACCACCAGAGGTAAAGGAACAATGGGCAGCTACTGTCACGTAAGCATTTGCATCAGTGTGGAGTGCAATAGCAAACTACACACAATTGTTCAAACAATCGTTTGAGGTCTTGACTAGCTTGCAGGAGGACCCAAACATCCAAAGGCTAGAGACAAAAGCGTGTGAACTCCAACAATGCTATGATGAAGTTAAGGACATAGCGTGAACTATCATGCTGACACAAAGGTTAGCCAAGTTGTAGGAAGCTAAGCAGCTGAAGGAAAAGGTGGACACAATGCTGCACAAAGAAGCAGTGCTGAAGGCGCGACTAAAGCCATGGCTGAAGGAAGCTTATTCAATCATAGGAAAAATTGAAGGTAAGCTTGCGACTCTGCAAGCGACACAACAATAGTTTCACATTGATAGTATAGGGGCATTAATTGAGAAGACAGTCGAAGATGCGAAGCAGGCAGTAACTCAGTGCACAGCCGAAGTTGCGGCCAACAGGGTTGAGATGGACAAGCTTCACGCAAAGATCTTTGTGCCTACCGAGTGACTCAAGGGCAAGTCACAATGTTTGTGTTGGGCGTCTATTGGGAGCGGGATCCCCCAAGGGACTTTTTGGGGCTAAAAGCCCATGTTTAAGTCAATTTTTGTAATATTACTGTAAAGACTTTTCATTTTGTGGTTGTGGAGCACGAAGCTGTTATGTATCATAAAGGGTAGTCTTCCCTTAGTTTCATAAAAGTAAATTTGGTTATAAGAGAACTACCTATGGTCTGCAGACCATGGGATTGTATAAAAAGAGCTAAGCTCTAAGTAGTTGGAAGAGATAGATAATGATGGATGATGTAATAGAATCACAACTTTTGAGCAAGAAGTCTAACTCTTAGGTTGTAGCATAGGTAAAGGCTCTGTAGCTGAGTGCACAGAGGCCTAGGGTAGAAGTTTGCAACTGAGTGTGTGGACCCTTGTAGTTGTGGGCGTAGGGCGGATAGAGTTTGTAACCACTTAGAAGATATTAATAAAGAGAGATATTCTACAATTTATGTGTCTTTTTTCTATTGATGCATCTTGATATGTTATGTATGAATTTTATTTATTATTCTTATATGGTGCACGAGTGAATGCAATTACATTGAATAACTAAACACATATACGAATATCTGTTTATGTTGGGATATCTATAATTGTTTGATAAGATAAGAAAGGCACTTATATTAATTGGGGAATTTTTACGGCACACTGCCATAGCATCGCAAAAGTACCTGAGCAACAGGCTCCGATTGCGTGAAGGACGATCCTATCCTTTCACAGAGGTATTGAAGAACAGAATGCAGGGTTTGTCTTGCAAGCCCTAGAGCGAAGCAACCTGTGCAAAGGTAGGGATAGAGGGAATTAAACGACATCACAACCATCTCAGGGTGCAGAAACTTGGTTCCAACATACCCCCATACTGCTTCGGTTGAGACTTCAGTCTGCATTCCGCGGGTTGATGCCGAAAGGGCCAGTAGTGTAGGGACTTGTTTGGCTAATCAACGTTGAACCCAAGTCAGGCCCCCTCAAGCTAACATGGTGGTAGTTGATAGATTTACAAAGTATGCACACTTTTGTGCATTATCTCATCCATTTAAAGCCAATATATTTGCTACTGCATTTATGGAAACAATTCAAAAGTTACATGGAAACCCAAAGATTATTGTAAGCGACAAAGATCCTATTTTCACTAGAAATTTTTGGACAAAATTATTTTCTTATCAATTTATTTTTCTTGTCTGGGTACTCAGGTAGCTCATAGCTCATCTTATCATCCTCAATCTGATGGGAAAACCGAGATAGTAAACACATGTTTGGAAGGATATCTTCATTGCTTTGTATCTGATAAACATACACAATGGGTCAAATGGTTTCCTCTGGCTGAATGGTGGTATAACACTTCCTTCCATACTGGAGCAAAAATGACCACATTTATTGCACTTTATGGGTATCATCCATCATATCATATTTAAGAGAAAATTCTAAGGTTCAAGTAGTGGAATATCACATCGAGCATCAACAAAAAGTTCTCCAACTCTTAAAGGACAACCTCACTTTGGCGCATAATAGAACGAAAACAACAGACATATCAACATCACAACGAAATAAGTTTTGATGTAGGTGATTGGGTATTTATATGACTACAACCATACAAACAAATGTCCCTCAAGCAAGCCAATAAGGATAATAAATGATCAAAAAAATATTATGGTTGCTACAAGGTGTTGCAAAAGATTGGTACAATGGAATACAAATTGGAACTTCCTGCATCTTCCTGAGTGCACCTAGTTTTCCATGTTTCATGCTTAAAGAAGGTTATAGGTGACAAGCTCACAGTTCAAACAATATTGCCAGAACTTAACAAATAAGGAAAATCCATATTGGAACCTGAAGCAGTCACATAAACAAGAACTCCACAACTAAGAAATCGATCAATTTCAGAGTATCTCATCAAGTGGAAGAACTTACTCGTTGAAGATTCCACATGGGAGGATGATAATTTTATACAGAAGCATACATAACTACTCAAGTGTTGAGGAAAACACTTTTTGGAAGGATAGGGGCATGTTAGGTCCCTATAATACTAGTGTATTCCCTTATGATTATTGTCATTGTAGCCCCTTATTGTTATTGTTGTGCCCATGTTTGTTATGAGGAATTTTGCATCTACGGATAAATACTAATTCCATAGGCAGGTAGCTATACATAGAACAACAGATTTAAAGTGATTATCCTTTTTCTATAGATGATAAATAAGACAAAGGAATCAAAGGACCTACTTTTTCTTTCGCTTTCCTTTTGTCTCCTTTGTATGACTCTCGTCACTCTTTCTCGAACATAACTCATTGAAAACGTACCTACAAGCATAAATAGAAGATGGAGAACCAATCAAAGCAAGAGACCTATTGACTATAAGTAAATGGAATCAGATACATTCACACATATAAACATCATATATCAAGATAAGCATATGGAAAAAGGTGTAAACAACTTTATTAAGTAGAAGGAAGAATTACAACCATGAAGTCCGATCCATTGCCACTCTTCTAGCTTGGGTTCCAACCATCATCACATCAATAGCACAACACTTTGGTAGCATAACACTACTTGCTTATACTCTCTGTTCTCACACCAACAATATCTCATTACAAACTGTCAAAGTCTAGCCTCTGATCACTTAGATGAGTGCTCAATTTATAAGCAGATGGAGGATGTTTTGTCATAAATGAGGGTATTGAATGGTCTTCCAAAATTAGAGTTAGTTTCCATGGAGGAAGGGATGAGAGGATAGGAGGTTACTTAACTCATTTCCTATCCAATTTCGAGCTCATAGGAGATGATAAGTGTGGGAATATTCTATATGGCTCCAGAAGATAAGAATATTCCTAGAACCCTATGTGAATTTCACTCAATCTCGCCCAGCGCAGGTCAAAGTGGGCCTAGGTGCTCTACAGAGCATCCTTGCATGGGCCTATGTGTTATAGAAATATTTGGGCACTGAAACCCCAATCACATATGTCCATAAACACAGGGCTTCTAAGTCCCTAAAAGTGTTGTTTCATACCCTAAAGGAGTAAGGTCAACTGATTACATCATCTCCTAGAAGTTCTCCCTGAAAAACTACTTAGAACTGGTCAAAATTGGACCATACAGACTGCTCAGTGCTAAGGGTGCGATGCATCTCACCTGCCACATGCAAAAAGTGTGATGCGTACTGAAAATCCCTTCTGTGGGGTGCGATAAGTGAGAGAAGACAAATGGTAGAGGCAGTTGGCTAGGTGGAAACCGAGAGAATCTTCTAGAAACTGCTCATTTTACACTTGCCTCTCAGAATTCTCCTAGGGATGAGTAAGAGATCATGAATCTCCAAGTGGAACCAAGAACTATCAGAGAGAGGACACTAATCAAAATCCCAGAAGCTAACTCACCCACCTACAAACATCTATATATGGATCCCTCATCCTAGAGATCAAAAGGTTGGAATTTTGTATTTTGTAAGGAAGTGTTGTTGGTTTCTCTATGCAACATTGTTGGGTGATCTAAGCTTTTCATGAGGTGAAGAAGGGCTTTCATGCTGGGAGGATGGCGTTAGGTCAGATCAATGGATTGCAATCCTCTCTTCTACTCTTCTGATCAATAAAGCTATTTGAGATTTCCTCCATATTCTTGTATGTCTGAGTTGATATATGCACTTGTCTAGTCAATATATATCTGATCCTATATTACTTATGATTGTAGATCTCTATGCTTTGAAGGTATTATGCTTCTTTGACTCCATAGGTGTTCTTTGAAGTGGGACAAGTGAGGAAGGAGTGGCAAATATCTGTCAAAGGGGAGAGGAAAAAAGCAAGGAGCCAAGTGAAAGACTGAGGTTGGTACTCTTTGCTTCTCTCTCATCTACTTCTCATAAAGGAAAATGCAATTAACTTTAATTTGTTTATTTCTAAGATAGCTACCCATCTTAGTGGGACTAGCAGCTCTGAGTGGACACTAGTTTTCCCGATAACAAAATGGCGACACAACTGGGGAGTGAATAGATTGTTTTCTTGTTCCTAGTTTGTTTACTTTATAAACTACAGACGGAGCCTGAAGTTATGTCAGCTAGCCTTCGAACTGCTTTTGCTATACGATTGCAAAGTAGATAAACACTGCTTCAGTCAATCTTCGGGTTAGTTTATGAATTAAACATTTGACTTGCAAACATCCTGAGTGCCCTGGTGGTGGCTCAAGTAACCTCATTAGATCAGCCCCTATGTTTTGTATTTACTGAATATCATTAGCTCAGCTTAAATCCCTGAACTAAGCTACAAACTGTGACCAAAACCAAGTTAAAATCTCATCTCTGGACCATCACACTGTCTCCTTTTGACATTCTAGATGCATCGCACCTCCCGTGTGCTATAGGTGAGATGCATCCCTATTTCAATATCTTACAGGTGCTATGATCAGATAAGACTGTTTCTAACTCCAGATTTTAGTTTTTCTTCATTCTCTTCAGATTTATTCAGGAGTTTTGTTGTTTGTGATCACTATACCACTATTGAAAATCCTTTCCTTTGCATTATTCAACCTCCATTATACAAAGAATTGTGAATGTTTTTATGTATTTTTTGCCATTTACAGTTCTCCTTTACAAAAAAGTAGCTTAATCGAACTGTCATCTTTTGATTTGGAAGTGTCGCAAGTGTCGTTTTCAGTCAAAGAAAAGAATCCTACTCTTTTTGATAGTCGATTACACTGTTACTCTTGTATTTGATTTGAATTAATAGTATTTCAAGTGTCGAAAGCAGTTTTCAAATTGAAGTTGAAAGTGTCGCTCTTAGCCTTGCTTTCGTTTTTTAAATTCAAAATCGCAAAGTGTCGTCTTAGCCTTCCTTTCATTTTTTGAATTTGAAATCGCAAATTAGTCTTCCTTTCATTTTTTGAATTCGAAATCGCAAGGTATCGTCTTAGTCTTCCTTTCGTTTTTGGAATTTGAAATCACAAAGTGTCGTCTTCGTCTTCCTTTCGTCTTTTGAAGAGAAAATTGTTAGTACTGTCGCTTTGAGAGAAAAGATAGTTCAGATTTGTACTTAGCATTCTTTTTGTCATTCACACATTAAGAAAGTGGAAAACAGATACATGCATGTGCATTTGCATTTAGACTACTTTTTGATTTTGATTTAGGACAGTGCATCTATTGTGTGGTCTCTGCTCTATGTTGAAAGAATTTCACTTCTCTTTCCATAGTAGCTAGGATTTTCATTGCAAAAAGAAGAGTAAATGACCGTTTATCATCTTAGATTTCATATTTAGGAACTGTATATCTACATCACGCGGTGAACCTTAAAGGCAAACTTCTTAAGAAAGATCAACTATAAAATAAATTCAATGAACATAAAAATGCTTTAGAACCTAATGCACAACATTTAGAAGTCTAGGCTAGAGACGTATTTCGGCATTGTAAAGCCTCGTAACCATCGCTTTCATCGTAGGTTGGGTGATTCCTCCTCTTTGAGATGACAAGTGCCAGTACGGAATTGTGCTCCCATGTACCGTCGAGTATATATTGGGAGACCATAATAGGCTATATCCTTTATCCTTAGGAAGCATGTCTACCACCCTATCGATCACAATGCACTAAACACAACATTCAGGAAGATTGACTGCTGTACCGTAAAAAGTATTCTGCAGTTTTGCGATTGGTTTGGTAATCCCTTTGTCTATATTTCTAGAGTAGTCTCTTTTGTTCCTTTTCAGACTCCTTAAAAGAAAAGGTCCATCTGAGTACTTGTGACTTCAGACTCATTAAAAATTGAAGGCGACTAGAGTCATCTTTAGCTTTTTCTCGACTCTTAAAAATTGAAAAAGCAAGTTGTGTCAAAGCGTCATAAAATTTATTTTAATCGGAATAATATCACTGTTCCCTCGTTGATCTTAGGTTGAGAAAATGGAGTCCACCAACCAAGGATTTCCCCTTAGGGGAAATCCTAGTCCTTTCTCCTCTTGGGGAGATGTTGGTGCACCTCATATGGCCACATTGTCCCTTCTAGGACTGACAATTGACCTGCCAGTATGGCTCTTCTCAACCTCTGTCGTTCAAAGCACCGTGATTCCTAAGCAATCAAATCAACAACCAGATGATACTAGAGTTACCCCCCAACCTTCTAGTTCGTTTGTTTCTCCCTCTCCTTCTTCCTCTTCGCTTGGTGAAGCTAGTAAATCTAAAAACCAAGTAACTGAGAAGAAGAATAAAGAGAAGGAGAAGAAGAAGAAGAATCCAATGACAAAAGGGGGCAACCAAGCATCTTCTAGCTAAAATCCGCACACTGCACCATCCAAACCTAAATCTCCATGTGTCATTTGCAAAGGGGACCACTATCATGGAGATTATCCTTGCATCCCACGGATCTTAAGGGACTAGTCTCTCTGCTTGCACAATCTGGTGTCCTCAACCTCTGACGATCATGTTGAAAATACACCGTCAACTAGTGAAAACGAAGTCACTGGAAAAAAAGGAAGATCTGAAATTCCTTGTAGATTGTGTGAAGGCGATCATGCCATCCACTATTGTCCCTTCCTAGATGAAGCTAAAAGAGTCTTGGATAACCGTCCTACTTCACTGCTACGGCTTCGTCCTGGATACAAGAAACTCTTGCCCAGTCCATCACTAGTTGAAAATCTGACTGACACACCTTTGTGGCCGGTCGAAGCATCTATCATTGAAGATAAATCCTCTGAGTCCACACCGAACCAAAGTCAACAGGTCGAGATGGCAGTCGACCCAGTCTTGTCTTCAGAAGGTCTACCTTTAGATGATACAGTCACCAAAGAGAATGAGAATGACACCGTTCATATTCTTTTCGTAAACACAGAATCTGATGAACATGGGGACAATCTACACATTCCTTTACTGCAAGAAGGAAGTTCATCACAGATGTATCCGGTCGTTTATTCGGTCCCACCTCCAAACAACCTAGTCGTTTCCTTCGATTGGAATCTACTAGGCAGACCCCGTCTACCATCTAATGTACCATTTCGAATCATAGTACAAGCTTACAGAATGGTCATGGTTGGTACTATCATAGATGAAGGGGATTTTGTGAGTATCCTTTCCTCAACTGCTTGGAAAGTGCTTGGTTCGCCATCACTTTTGTCTGAGATGCGAAATCTGACAGGCTTCGATAAAGGAACCAATCGACCGTTAGGGATCCTTCCAAATTTGCCTATAACTTTGAGAAGGAAAATCGTTTATCTAAACGTGATGGTAGTCCAAGGACCTTTAGATTACAATCTACTCCTTGGGAGTGACTACATTTATAGCATGGGAGCTATTGTTTCCTCGCTCTTTCGAGTGATGTGTTTTCCGCATGAAGGTAGAGTGGTCCAGCTCATAGACCAGCTTTCATTCCCTGGTTCTCACATAGCTAATAGTAAAGTTCCATACCTAACTGGTCTTTTTCCGCAAGGAATGTCTCATCAATCTCCAGTCCGTCCACCTGATGAGCGCGAGTGATTCGGTGATTGTGACTGAAACCCAAGAGACATGCGCCCTGGTCTGCTTCGGCAGGAAAACCCCATATATAAGGTAGGTTTCCGTGTAGGAATATGACTAGTATGACTATCCTGTCCATTTAGGAAAATGGATCAGACTAGAAAAGGATTCCTCCGTCCAAAGTAATATTCCCGACAGAGCCAGGAAGTGCTTTATTTGCAAATGAATGGTAACCTGGAAACTCTACTTCATTATACCTGGGGGCATGCAAATCTTTTTGCATGCAAGTGAAAAATGACCATTTATTTTCTTAGTTTGTATGTTCTTAACCATTTAAACTCGTAGGTTGGTCGTTCCTAGCTTGCATAACGAAAGGCTTCGGAGCAAAGTTGTGAATGGGGCAAGCTCCCTAAAAAATGAACCTACTAATGAGACATCCTTGTTATACGACTGGAACAAACAGTTTTACGCGAAGTTCAAGCGCGTTCAAAAATAAGCCTAGTAATGAGAATTTGTTCCACTAGAGTTTAAGCTCATTAAAAAATGAACCCACCTTTGGTAAATAACCATTGTGATCGCATTATTATCAGCTTTTGAGCCTCAGTCATGTTCTTATTATCACCTCCACTCTTTTTTAGTCGATCATACACCTCCATTTGATTGTTTACCCCTTTTGAGGAACAGCTGCAACAAGTGATGCTATTAGCCACCTTCTTTACACTGTCGTGATTGAAAAGTTCCAAACCGTACCTGGAACCAACTGTTATTCGAAAACATCACTCATTCCTCAAAAATCGAGTCTCCTTTAAGCTCTTTTCATCTGACTTCTAAAATATGAAAAGATTGTCGAGCAATTGGCCTCTCCAGCTCGTTAAAGTGATTGGAAGTGCCATCCCTCCTCTAGATTTTAATCTTTTTGGACCTAAGGGATCATTGCACAAAAATATCGAGCGCTTGTCTTGTTCAGCTCGTTAAAACTATCGAAAAGTCATCCCTTTCGTATTATTTTATACTTTTTTGAACTTAAGGGATTATATTACGAAAAAGGATCACTGAAGTTTTCTTTCCGACTCTTTTCAGACTCTCTAAAATTGAAAAGGATCGAATTTTCTTTTTCATTAAACTCGTTAAAACAATAGCGACAAACTTGTCCATGCAGACAAGAATGAGTTTCACTGTCGCTAGGCTCGTTAAAACATAGCGACAAGTTTGCCCGCAGGGCAAATTATAGAACAAGCATATGTTATCCTCCTCAAGCTTGAAAAAAATAAAGAGGTACTGGTCAGAAATGACTAGGGAAAAATTGGGAAGAAAACTTGAAGAAACTTTATTGGTAGCAGGTCGCTCTTGAACATGACACTTCACTCCTCACCATGATGAGTTGGTTGGGTGTTCGTTCACCGATCATATCCCATTGGTCCACCGTACCATCCATTTTTGGGGTTAATGCTACCAATCCATTTCAGTGTCGCTGATATGTTCAAGAGAAGTTGCTCAGAGAATTCACCAACCTAGCTTGTGTCTCATCTGCTGCAATACCTTCACCCTTCATTCTTTCATGACCACCCTGAACCTTATATCATCAGATCGTTTTCACCTCCACAAAATCATTTGCTCCATTTCGTGTCGTAGATGTGGGATTCATTAAGGCCCTCCTACAACGGATCACTTCTTGTCGACATCAGCTCATTATGCAAGAAGTTGACTTAGGAACAACTCTTTTAGTACTTTGAAGCTTGCATGCCTAAATGGCAAGTTTCTCACTTCCGGCGACAGGTTTACATCAATGGCCTTCGACCAAAAGATTTTGTGTGGTGTTCGACGTCAAGTCCCATTTTCATACCACGTGAATTATACTACAGTACCTTGAGGGTCATTACCATTATCGGTGATTCCTCTCATGCCTGTTAACAGCTTACATCATTGGCTAGTAATCAGGCAATGTCTTTCCATGTTCGACTTCAGAACATCTTTTCACATGGATCGACTTGTACTTCGGGCAAAAATTGAACAAGTTTGAAGATCTTGGATATAGTTTCATCCATCCGAGCTACGATATATTTACGAAAATAAAAACATCAAATGTACATCATAGCTGCATAGATAATCATCCAAGCTAAAGGATGATGGCTCTACCAGAATCATGAGTCTGCCATACAGACGGTTTTCTGTCTTATGTACATGAAAATGAATTTATAAAGCTGAGCATGGGAATGCCCGCCTCAGCTAGATCATGAAAATATTATGAAGATCATGTATTATATTGTATCTTATTACAAGTCACCTTCTAGTTCGAAAAACATCGGATCCTCATGATAAAGCATTTCACCCGACATCAAAAGATTTATGACCTCATGCTTTAGGGGGCAACTGTTATAGACATATTTGGGCACTGCAACACCAATCTTATATGTCCATAAATCAAGGACTTCTAAGTCCCTAAAATTGTTTTTTCATACCCTAAAGGAATAAGGTCAACTGATTACATCATCTCCCAGAAGTTCTCCATGAAAAACTGCTCGGAACTGGTCAAAACTGGACCATCTCACCTACTCCATGGTCAAAGTGCGATGCATCCCACCTAATGCACATGGGGGGTGCGATGCATACTAAAAATCCCTTCTAGAGGGTGCGATGGGCGAGAGTAGACAAATGGCAAAGACAGTTTGCAAGGTGGATGATCATGGAATCTTCCATAAACTTCTCCTGTGACACTTGCCTCTCTGAATTCACCCAAGGATGAGTAAGAGATCATGAAATCTCCAAGCGGAATTGAGAAATATCAGAGAAATGACACTAATCAAAAACCCAGAAGCTAACTCACCCACCTGCCAACATCTATATATGGATCCCTCATCCTAGAGATCCAGGGGCTAGAAATTTGCATCTTGTAAGGAAGTGTTGTTGGTTTCTTTGTGGAACATCATAGTGTTGGGTGATCTAGCTTTTCATGAGGTGAAGAAGGGATTTCATGCTGGGAGGATAGTGCTGGGTCAGATCAATGGATTGTAATCCTCTCTTCTACTACTTCTATCAATAAAGCTATTTGAGTTTTCCTCCATATTCTTTTATGTCTTTGAATATTGAATTGATATATGCATTTGTATGGTCAATATATATCTGGTCCTATATTGTTTATGATTATAGATCTCTATGCTTTGATGGTATTATGTTGCTTTGACTCTACAGGTGTTCTTTGAAGCAGGACAAGTGAGGAAGGAGTGGCAAAGATCTGTCAAAGGGGAGAGGAAACAAGCAAGGAGCCAAGCGAAAGACTAAGGTTGGTACTCTCTGCTTCTCTCTCATCTACTTCTCATAAAGGAAAATGCAAGTAAATTTAGTTTGTTTGTTTCTAAGATAGCTACCCGTCTTAGTGGGACTAGCAGCTCTGAATGGACACTAGTTTTCCCGATAATAAGTAGTAGCAGCAGGTGAAGCTCTAGATTCACAATTTGAACTTGATTCTCTCTCATTGCATGCATGGTCGGCACTACCATGGGAGTCGTGTGGTATCTTGACAGTAGTGCCTCATTCCATATGATGGGGAATAGAGATCACTTTAGTGATTTTGAGGAGAAACACCTCAAGAAATGCATAGATTTTGGGGATGACGAGAGGTATAGAGCTACCGAGATCAGTACAATTACCTTTCAAAGGGAGTTTGGCTCCCCTCTCATGATCACAGATGTGATGTATGTTCCAGGACTAAAGAAGAATCTTGTTTCAGTCATGGTATTGGAAGACCGTGGCTATGATGTGTTTTTTAGTAAGGGAAAGGTTTTCCTTAAACACATCATCATGGGACAGGTGAAACAGATTGGTGCATGAGTCAATAACCTGTATGCTCTTGAGGTTCAAGATGCATGCAAAGCCTTAAGGAGCAAGGAAAAGGTTAGGTACTTGGTGGTTGAGAGGGAGAGTAAATTACGTCTCAACATGAAGCCCCAGAAGAAGCCTCTGAAGTAGCTTCAGGAAGTTGTGGAGCAGCCACAACTAGAGAAGTTGAGAGGAGACTAAGTGGAGAGATCCACTCAAGTAGAGAAGAAATAGGTTCAGACAATTGTGGAGCAGCAACAATTGGAGAAGCAGAGAGGAGACCGAGCAGAGGCATCCACTCATGCAGAGAAATCCAGTAGGGGAAATTTGAGCCAAGTGGGTAGAGGGATCACATGTAGCCATACCTCCAGGTGTGAGGTGGGGCGATGTGAAGTGATAGTCCCAAGAGGGATCAAATTTGGCAGGATCCATTGAGAGGTTTTATCTCATGGATTGGACCTTGCTACGAGATCCCAAATTACATAGTAGTGGGAGGAATCAGTGGGATTGATGCAGTCAGAGATCAGAGTGACAGAGACTAGAGCAGTCAAATATTGAAGAGTGTAGAGAGGGTTGACAACAAATACAGAAAGGCAGTGTCAATAGAAGCACTAAGTTTTTAGTCGACAAAGGCAATAGCAGTCAGAGACTTTGATGACAAAGGCAACAACACTAGAGACAAGTGTTGCATGCCGAACATTCCAAAGGTTCAGAATCAGGATCGAGTTAAATTACTTTCTTGTTGAGAGGGAGTGTTGAAAATAGCAACAAGAAATGTTAAAATAGAATCGAGAAATTATAGTTTAATTTTTCCTTGAATTAAACGAAGAATTAAAATTCAATTCTATTCTCATAGCAACTTGTAATAGTTAACTAGAGCGACTTGACTTAGTTAACTTAGGAATTTCGAGTTGGAAATCTTTCTAAAGCCATGTATATATTCCCCCTATATTATAGGAGTCCAGGATGAGTTAATTATGAGTTGTAATTATTTAACTCAGTTTATTGAGTTAAGTCCAATTAAATTAGTTCCAAACTATTTGAGGAACTAATAGTGAGTTAACGGTCAGTTGGTGCACTAATGCACTCAACTAGTGCTACTCCTGTTAACTGAAGATTCCGTCATCAAAAACTCATGCATGTCGACTCTGAGAAAGACCTAGTTAAGACTAGAGTGCAAAGACAGTTGATCCAAGTGGATCTTGGTGGCCACCTACCAAGTCCATATGGACCCCCACCATTGTTTCTCTCAGCATTTTCAATTTCCTTAATTGTAGCACAACTTACTATTTTTAGCAATTTTTGGGTACTGAACTTCCGGAGCTGTTTTGAGGCCCTAAACGACATTTTTTGGGAAATCTGGGGGGTAACATGGGTCCATGGACCAATGTTGCCCTTCCCAAAGTGGTAGTGCTCGGATAGATCTTTCTAAGGAGCTATTGTACGCGTCAAACAGAGATCGTATGCCAAAGTTACGACCCCAGGAAGTTGATGTACCAATTTTACCAAATGGGGCCCACAGTTTGGTGTTTCATCTTCTAGGGTTAGGGTTTGGAATGTTAAGGGTTTTCCATTGTTTCTCAACAATAAACAGGCCTTCGAGCCTCATTGTAACACAGTTCAGAGGCATGTAGTTACCACATCTCTTCTCAGAGATAAGCTATCATCGCCCTAGATGTTTATTTCCATTCTCTATTTGTAAGCATATCTCAGTATTTTACATTAATGAAATGAAGTATTATTTCCGCTGCATATCTATGTTTATGGTTATCTCTGTAATTTGTTGCGTTCCTATTTAAGCCTGGATCAGTGGTATCAGAGCAGTTTGCTTTTTCTCTATTTTTCTTTGCATGTCCCCAACGAGGTCGGGATTTAAGGAGTTAGGGCTTGAACTGATTGAACCTTTGCAAGACCAGCCTCGCAAATCCCGACGGCCTTCCATGGCGGGTGAGAAGAAAGACGAGGGGGCAGGAGATCCTACCAAAATCTTGCTCGAAGAAGCCCTCGAGCGACAAAGGACGCGATGATGGATAGCTTTGCACAGATCCTTCAGCGTCTACCCAAAAGTGACGCATCGGATTCCAATAGCTACTCTGGAAATGCCACGCCCTTTAAGGTACAAGTTAATTTTGAAATCCCCATATTCGAGGGTCAGATAAATGCAAATGTCGTAGATAAATGGTTAAATCTGCTAGAGGGTTATTTTTCTGTTCATAAATTCTCGAGTCGGGAAAATATTGGTTTCTCTCTTCTCAAAGCAGCCCCCCATGTCAAGGACTGGTGGGAAACCCACTGCGAGCAGAAGGATGAAAGTACAGGCTCACTATTTTCAGCCGCACCCACTTGGAATGACTTCCGAGATGCCATAAAGGAGCGGTACTACCCTGTCAAAAGCTACGAGGACAAATACATAAAGTGGACCACGCTGCGACAGGGAAGGGACCAAGATGTGCCAACGTTCACAAACATTTTTCACACCCTTCGCACACAGTTGGGTATCAAAGATTCTAGGCTGCATTTGGTACTCAAATACCGCGGCTGCCTACATAGATACATCTAAGAAGAGATGGAGTTCCTGAACATCTCCTCGCTCAACACAGCATAACAATACATTGTCAAAATCGAGCAAAAGTTCAAACAGAAGAAGCGAGACTTTGGATCTACAAATCCAAAGCCCAAAGGACAAAGCCAAGGCGGGGTGACCCAAGACAACCCCTCGAAGCCACAAGAAAAGAACAACACCACGAAGCCGAAGAAGGACACAGGAAAGTGGTGTGAGTTCCACAAGAGTCCCACTCATAACACAAGTGAGTGTTGGACCAAGCAGTCATTGGTGGCCGAGTTGAAGGCTTCCGAATCAAATGCATGGTCCGACCCTAAGCCAGAACCTGACAAGGGGAATGGCAAAGGGAAGCAGATCATTGATGCAGATCCCAGTGCCACTATTGCGACTGCCAAGATCCAGAAGAATGAGCCCGAAGATCCAGAGGAGGGGGAACGTATTTTCCACTCACAAATGTGGGTGAAGGGGCCGTCATTGCAATTCATTGTCGACAGTGGCAGCCAAAAGAACCTCATTTCAGTAGAGGTCGTGAAGCGGTTGGGCCTACCGACTACACCACACCCGCAGCCATACAGTATCGGGTGGCTTCATGAAGGACGAGATCTCAAATTTTGCGAATAGTGTCGCCTTCTGTACAGCATCAAGCCCTTCACAGATGAGCTATTGTGTGATGTTACACCTCTGGATGTTTGCGATGTACTATTAGGCGAGCCATACTTGTGGAGGCGACATGCTATGTATGAGTCAAGGCCTTGCACTGTTATTATTTCTTTGGATAATTCATTATACAGGATACTGGAGGTAACCCCACCTATCGCCACCTCTTTGATCATTACCAAAAAAGGCAACAAGCTCATATCACAGACTAGGAAATTTATTTTATGTCTGGTTCACTCCCAAAGTAAGGGGAATATCGTTACTACATCCATGACCCCCGCAAAGGGTTCCTCCTCGCAGCAACAAGAGCAAAGGGATACAGTCATGACAGAACACAGGAACAACTTCTCCTCACCCACAGGGGTACCAAACAAGTTTCAGGTGGGTGACAAAGTTTGGTTGCATCTACAGAGAGAATGCCTTACCAGGACCTATCAGAAACTCAGACCACTCCGACATGGTCCTTACACCAGTACCAAGGCTACGGGAAACAATGCTTTGAAGCACAACATTCCTCCATTCCTTTGCCTGCACCGATTTTTCAATGTGGACCATCGTCAACCATGCTTTCCACCATTTCTGGACACATCAGAGATTGCAGAACAACTCACCATAGACCCAGCTCAGCAGAAGCTTCCTCATCTTAGGGAGGAACTCAACGCAATGGGGACCATTGCTTCCTAAGGGAGGAGGAATGATCCATGTGGATCTTGGTGGCCACCTGCCAAGTCCATCTGGACCCCCACCATTGTTTCTCTCAGCATTTTCAGTTTCCTTAATTTTAGCACAACTTACTATTTTTAGCAGTTTTTCGAGTCCTGAACTTCCGGAGCCATTTTGAGGCCCTAAACGACGTTTTCTGGGAAATATGGGCGCAACATGGGTCCATGGACTGATGTTGCCCTTCCCAAAGTGGTAGTTCTCGGATATATCTTTCTAACGAGCTATTGTACACGTCAAACGGAGATCATATGCCAAAGTTACGACCCCGGGAAGTTGATGTACCAATTTTACCAAAACGGGGCCCACAGTTTGGCATTTCATCTTCTAGGGTTAGGTTTTGGAATGTTAAGGGTTTTCCATTATTTCTCAACAATAAATAGGCCTTAGAGCCTCATTGTAACACAATTCAGAGGCATGTAGCCACCACATCTCTTCTCAGAGATAAGCTACCATCGCCCTAGCTGTTTATTTCCATTCTCTATTTGTAAGCATATCTCAGTATTTTACATTAATGAAATGAAGTATTATTTCCGCTGCATATCTATGTTTATGGTTATCTCTGTAATTTGTTGCATTCCTGTTTAAATCTGAATCAGCAGTGTACTATTTGTTTTAGATTTTTCTGAGTTGCACTGGTAGTGCATGCATTCAGGAATTGATCCTCAAGGGATTGCATAGTTTTTAGAGGTTTTATTTCTCTTTAAATACAAGTTTCCTCCATAGGAATTGTGCATTGGAATAAATGCTTGGAGAGCTTTTGAAGAGGCTAACATTTGGCCTTGAGCTTGCTTATGAGTTGGATATTGAATTTATTGAGTGCTGGGATTGTTCTTCAGAGAACAAGCATTGTAATTTAATCTTGATTTTCTAGATTAATACAATATAGTAGTGGCGTTTTGAGTTGTGGCTTTCCCCAAATATTTATTGTATTATGTGCCATTGATGTTCTTCATCTATTGATTATTGTTTGCTTGATGTTTATGGTCTTCTATTGTAAAGAGTAGAAGTAGATTCTTGTTTCTTGATTTAGTAAATTGCATTAGCTTGTGAATCTATAGGATTTTCTACATTAATGCCATTAGGCTCAAATTACCTAGATTCTTGTATTTTCTTTTACATAATGTTCTTTATCTTCCTAAGTTATGAAGGAACTTAATGTCTCCTGTGCACATTCGATAAAAATGTCATTCCAATCACATGTTCAATGTAAGTTGAAATAAAGAGGTCTCCCAGTAACATGGTCATCACAACAGGATGAAAAAATGATAAATTATTGAAGTTGAAAGAGGAATTTGCATGAGCACATAATTTTATATATCTTTTTCACCATAATCATGAAGGCACATTGACTTCTAGGCTCTTGTGGCATAGATTCATGAACATCAATTATGATAGTCTTCATATGTTGAAGAACAAAGTTGTTTCTTGTTTTCCCATCACTCCAAAGAACTTGAAGTAATGTGAGGCATGTATCATTGCTAAACACAAAAAGGAATCATTTCATGATTCTACTTCAAGAGCATGTAGAAAGCTAGAGTTGATAAACTTTAACTTGTGTAGTCCTATGCTTGTTCCATCTACCTTTGCTAACAAATATGTCACGACTTTTATTGATAACTACACGAGGATACGTTGGGTTTTATTTTTTGAAAGAGAAATCTCAAACATTTGAAACATTAAAAAAAATCATCTGCGGATCACAAATGAAGCTCAATCTCATATTAGCAATATCCATACTGATAATGTAGGGGAGTATGTTGAAATATAGCAACAAGAATATTCCATTTAATTTGTCCTTGAATTAAATTGTGAATTAAAATCGAATTTTGTCTTAACAACTACTTGGAAATAATTAATTAATTTATTTTAAATTAATTAGTTGGATAAATTCAAGTTAGAAGTATTTCTGAAGTCATGCAATAGATCCATTAAATTAAGGAGATAAGATTTAGTTATATTTGAGTTGTAATTAGTTAACTCAGTTTACTGAGTTAAGTCCAGTTAAATTAGTTCCAAATTGTTTGAGGAACTAATATTGAGTTAATAGTCAGTTGATGCATTAATGCACTCAACTAGTGCTACTCCAGTTAACTAAAGATTCCCTCATCAGAAACTCATGCATGTCTATTCTGAGAAAGACATGGTTAAGATTAATGTTCAAGGACAGTGTACTATCAGTTGCATGTGTTTTCTCATGGAGAAAACTAATGCATGCATTCAAGGATTCATCGTCGAGGATTATGCAATTTTGAAGGCTTGGTTTTCCACTTGGTAATAGGCTAATCATCCACAAGGAATAGCGCAAGGAAATAGGAGCTTAGAGGGTAGAGAGGAAGGCTGGAGAGAATCCAAGATTTCCTGTGAGCATCTGTGAGGATTGTACTAAGAGCTGGCTAGCTGTGAAAGCTAAGGCTTTGTATAATTCCTATGTATTTCCACCATGTATGATAATATAATAGTGTGGGGTTTTTATCTGAGGATTTCCCCAAAAGTATTTTCATGTGTATTTTGCCATTGATTCTTCTTCTTCTGGTTATATTGTTCAGCTTGATATTTAAGCTTCCGCAAATTGAGAGTAGAAGTAGGTTATAGTATTCTGCTTTGATTTATATTGCATTATCGGGTTAACATATCACAGATTTTCTACATGTATCGAAGCTATGAACAATATACTGAGAAGAGAATTCGAAGTTTGAAGTTCGGGTTTGCAGGTGAAAATCGAATTCATATCATACTTCAAGGTTGACCAATGGTGTTCTATGGCTTGAGACTCGAGTATGCCTTGGAAGGTAGCTCGAATTACATAGCATGGAAAGATAGAATGGAGGTTGTATTAGAAGACAATGTCTTGAAGGAATTCATTGATCAAGAAATCCCAAAGCCAACTTCAACTAATGCACAAGAGTTGGCTGAGTGGATGAAGCGTGTGGCAAAGGCGAGACGGATCATCCTTGAGGGAGTTTGAGACCATATTGTCTCGAGTCTCCATGGGAAGGATACTCCATTTTCAATGTGGAAGACATTGAAGGACCTCTACCAGAACAGTAGCGACTAGAGGAAATTGATGCTCAAGGATAAGCTTCAAAGAATCAAGATGGAGAAGGGCGATACTATTTCCACATGTCTAAACAAGCTCACCACCTGCAGAGATGAGCTTGGTAGTGTAGTAATAACTACTACTGATGATGATATGGTGAGCCTCACTCTCCTTGGCCTTCCAAAGAGTTGGAATAGCTACCAGGACTCTGTGAATGGAAGGGAGAAATTGTCGCATTGGGAATGACTATGGTCAGATCTTATACAAGAGGAGATCAGGAGGAGCACACGAGATGGTTCTTCATCTAAGAATGATGATGAAGAAAATTTGGCCTTAGTAAGTAAGGCAAGGAAAGGGAAGGGGAAGGCTTCCCATTTCAAATCGAATTATTCTCATGGAGGGAAGAAGAGTGACATGTCTAAAGTAAGATGCTTTAATTGTCAAAAGATGGGACATTATGCAACTAATTTCCCATTGATTTAGTCCAAGAAGGGATCCTGGGAAGGATCGAAAGGTGAGGCATTAGCCTCTCAGTTCGAAATGGACTTTACCCTCATCGCATGCATGGTGTCATTGATGATGGGTTGTGTCTGGTATCTTGATAGTGGAACCTCATTCCACATGACTGGTGATAAAAATTTAGTCAGTGCCTTGGAGGAGAAATACCTCAAGATGCACATAGAGAAGGGTGACGACGGAAGGTATAGTGTTTCGGGAGTGGTCACTGTTGCTTTTCAGAGGGAGCATGGAGCTCCTCTCACCTTGACAGATGTGATGTATCTGCCTGGACTGAAGAGGAACTTGGTATCAATCGCGATGTTGGAGGACAAAGGCTACGATGTTGTCTTCAGTAAAGGAAAGGCATTTGTAAGACATATAGCCACGGGCCAAACCAAGAGGATAGGGATTCGGGTGAAGAATCTCTATAAACTAGAGGTAGATAATTGTGAAACATTGAGTACGAAAGCAGAATTGGTGCAAAGCCAAGACATTAGCGAGTTGTGGCACAGGCAGTTGGGCCATTTGCATCATGGGGCTTTGAATATAATGCAGTGGATATCTACAGGACTTCCCAAAGGTAAACTTGAGCAAGTTGACACATGCAAAGGTTGTGCCTTGGGAAAGTACACCAAGTGTTCCTTTCTCGATCGAGATAGTTGAGCAGAGGCTATCTTAGAGTGAGTTCATACTGATTTGTGCAAACCATTCTCAACGGCATCCACAGTGAAGCAAAGGTATTATGTAATTTTCATTGATGACTATTCTCGTAAATGATGGATTTATTTCATGCAGAAGAAGGACCAAACTTTCACAAAGTTTTTTTAGTTCAAAGCTTTGGTTGAGAAAGAGTCAAGGAAGAAGATCAAGGCCTTGAGAAGCGACAATGGTGGAGAATATGTCTCTCAAGAGTTTAATGACTTATGTGCAGTGGAAGGAATTAAATGAGAGTTGATGGCACCTCATAACCCATAGCAGAATGGTGTGGCTAAGAGAAAGAACAAAACTATTGTAGGGGCAGCACAGGCAATGATGCATGACCAAGGCTTACCACTTCACGTGTGGGATAAGGCATGCAACGCAGCGATTTATTTGCAGAATAGAAGCTCGCATCACATACTTGGGATGAAGACACCAGAGGAAGCTTTCTTCGGTAAGAGACTAGATGTGGGTCACTTCAGGATCTTTGGCCCATCAGTATATTTCCATGTGACAAAGGATGCACGGAAGAAGCTTGAGCCGATAGCAGAGTTGGGGATATTTGTGGGGTACACTAATACACCTCACAACTATCAGGTGTACTTGCCTACCAGTCGGAGGACAATTGTTCGTAGAGATCTCAAGTTTGATGAGCAGAAGGCCATGCGAGTTTCCCTTGAGAGGGAGCTACAACTACAAGCTGTGGAGGAACTGTTGGTTCCTGAGGAGGAGCCTCAAACTGATGTGGAGCAGTCGCATGCAAATGTTCTAGGAGTGGAAACATCCACTCAAGCAAAGCCTTCCAGAGATGGATGGAAGCACACAAGAGAAGCTGACAGATTGTTGGAGGATGCAAGAGAGAGTGTGGGAGCACCATCTTCTCAACGCAGACAGAGGAGGTCACCTGAGAAGTACATTAGATACATGGCCCTTGCTGGGGAATGTGTTGAGACCAAGCCATCTTCCTTTGAGGAAGTAGTGCAGCAACCGATTTGGGTTGATGCTATGATAGAGGAATATGACTCCATAGTTCGTAACATTGTTTGGGACGTGGTTCTGAGACCGGATAACAAGTCAGTTGTGAGTTCCCATTGGCTTTACAAGGTAAATCAAGTTGTTGATGGTAGTTTGGAGAAGCATAAGGCAAGATTTGTTGCCCGTGGCTTTTCACAGGTCGAGGGGATTGACTATGATGAGACTTTTGCTCCTATCACAAGGTACTCATCTATCATATCTATGTTGCCACTATCAGTACAAATGGGTTTGAAGATCCATCAAATGGATGTGAAGACTACATTACTCAATGGCCAGATTGAGGAAGAGGTGTACATAGAGGACCCGGAAGGTTTTGAGACCTTCGATCATGAGTCGCATCTGTGCCGACTCAAGAGAGCATTGTACGGGCTGAAGCAACCACCTCGTGCTTGGTACACCAGGATAGGAAACTACTTCACCAAGTTGGGCTTCACAAAGAGTGAAGAAGATGCAAACTTGTACCACATCATGGTGAAAGGTAAGTTGTTGATCATCGTACTTTATGTTAATGATCTCATATTGACTGGTGATGATCAGTTGATCGTGTCTTGCAAGAAGGACCTTGCAAGAGAATTCGAGATGAAAGACATGGGTCTCATGCATTACTTCCTTGGCATGGAAGTGTGGAAGAAGGATGGGGAATTGTTTGTGTCTCAGGGCAAGTATGCCAACAAGATACTGAGGAGATTCCACATGGAGAAGTGTAAGCCCATGCAGACTCCTCTAGCAGGTAATTGGAGGAAGGAGGTTGCTACTTCAAGAGAAGTGGTAAAGGCTACTATGTACAGGCAGCTTGTGGGTTCACTGATGTACTTATTGAACACATGACGAGATTTGTGCTATGCGGTGAACCAACTGAGTCAAGTGATGGTTTAGCCTACCAAGATGTTCTGGAAGGCGAAAAATCATGTATTGAGATACCTCATAGGCACATCTTAGTATGGATTATGGTACAGACGGACAGAGGGAGTGAAGTTACAGGGCTTCACTGATGCATATTGGGCAGGGAGTCCATAAGATTAGAAGAGCACATCGGGAGGGATTTTTAACCTTGGGTCAGCGTTATTTTCTTGGTACAACAGGAAACAAAGGTCAATTTCACTCAGCTTGGTAGAGGAAGAATACATGGTTGCAAGTCAGGCAGCATGTGAGGCCATCTGGATGCAGAAAATCCTAGTTGGTTTGTTTGATCAGAGGATGGATCCAACTGTGATCTATTGTGATAATCATAGTTGTATCAAACTCTCTGAGAATCCAGTATTTCATGATAGGTCCAAGCACATCGACATCTGGTATCATCATCTCAGAGACTGTGTAGCGAGGAGGGTCATGTTGTTTAGTATATTTCGACAAAGGAGCAAGATGCTGACATTTTGACAAAGGCATTGTCAAAGTGCAAATTCGAGTTCCACAGAGACGGGATGGAGGTGGTAGATAATCCATTTCTTGTTGAGAGGGAGCGTTGAAATCTAGCAACAAGAATATTCCAATTTAATTTGTCCTTGAATTAAATTGTGAATTAAAATTGAATTTATCTTAACAACGACTTGGAAATAATTAATTAATTTATTTTAAATTAATTAGTTGGAGAAATTAAAGTTAGAAGTCTTTCTGAAGTCATGCAAGAGTTGTCCCTTAAATTAAGGAGATAATATTGAGTTATATTTGAGTTGTAATTATTTAACTCAGTTTACTGAGTTAATTCAGATAGTTAAATTAGTTCCAAACTGTTTGAGGAACTAATAGTGAGTTAACAGTCAGTTGATGCATTAATGCACTTAACTAGTGCTACTCCAGTTAACTGAAGATTCCCTCATCAGAAACTCATGCATGTCTATTCTGAGAAAGACCAAGTTGAGATTAATGTTCAAGGATGTTGTACTATCAGTTGCATGTGTTTTCTCATGGATAAAACTCATGCATGCAATCAAGGATTCTGTTGACACCTAATCCTTGTGATTAGGTGAATTTATCTAAATAAATAAATTAGAAATATGAAAAGTCATCGGGAGATGAACTGAACAGTCTCTCCCTCATGTATATAATGAAGACCTACCTTGTGGAAGAATATACGAATCAGTTTTTGCTTTGAGGAGTTACTGCCTGGTCTAACATGGTATCAAAGCCAGCTCCCAAAAATAGTTGTAACTCCCTTCTGCCTACTACTCCCTGTCCTCTGTCCCTGTGGAGCCTGTCTACTGGGCTCTCCATCCACTGTCTACTGTGCTCTTTGTCCTCTCTGTCTACTGCGCAGTCTACCCACTGTTCTCTAAATTCAGAAGTCGTTGAGTATAGCAGCGTTTGTGTTCTTCGTTGAGTATAGCAGCGTTTGTGATGAATGTTGGGGCGGTGAGCGTGGAACTGTTTGAATAATGTTGCGACTGTTTCTTTTTTTCCATGTAAAATACATCGAATAATGTTGCGACTATTTCTTTTTTCATGTAAAATACGTTGGTTAAGAACAACCTCCCTCCACGCCGGTATAACAGCGCTCCAGGCGACATAATTTCTGCAATTATACATTGTATATTTTAAAGCGCTGTTGCAAACTATCAGAACAAATTGTTGTATATTTTACATATGATGTTTGATTATGAGGGTCTGTAACCCTTGTTGCATTTAGAACTCCATTTAACATTGCACCGAGAGCTTTTAAAGACTGATTTTCATGCCTGTTGAAATGGTCGTTTCTTTGATCCAGTGGTGAAGTTAGTTTTTTAACTTCTGTGTACAAATGGCGGCAGCGGTGATGGTGGAGCCATCGCGGGAGCAGAATGTCTAAATGGCGAAGCTGGCCTAAGCTTTTGGCCTGTGGACAGCAGCTGCTACTTGTGGAATCCGTCCACATTTAGAAGTGGGATATACGCTACCCCCACTTGGGTGATCTCCCTTGAATAACTGGCTACCATCAACACCATTCCTCTGCCTACCATCAACGCCAACATACGCCTGATATGCTCCTACAGAAACTGCCTGCGAATTTAATTTAAGCATGCCTGTGTGCTTCATTGTGTGGTAACGTGTGCATCAAGTACATCAAATTTTTTTGGTTCCATTATATGTGAGGTTTAATGGGCATATATTACATTATAAAATTACCGTTGGAGTAGTATTTGTATATAATGTTGGATGCATTTGTATGTTAACACATTGGAGGCTTTTGGAGAAAATACGTTGCATAAAGATGTAGCTTGAGGTATTGGCGTACATATTGGTATATGAGGAAAAGATTTGAAATATTTTGAGAATGCCTAGCTGATTTATGTTTTATATTTTCATTAAAGACAAAGACAATACATGGAGAGAATGCCCTTTTGAAATGTAAAACCAAAAAAAAAAATTACCATCAAAAGCACAATTTTATTGTATATTGGCAGAAGTATTTTTTCCAGCAGAAGTATTTCTTTGTTACAGTATGAATTCAAGAGGAAGAGGAAGATATTTCAGAGGCAGGGGGGGCAGACATTCTCAAGGAGAAAAGGCAGATTTGCACTATATTCGCTGCAAAAGAAATGGATCACATGATGCCTCTACATGCAAGCTACTATGGGACAAAATTGAGCAGAAAAAAAACCAACATAAAGGTAAAACTGATGATACAGACAAAGGTAAAGCACCTGAATCCACTCACTATGTTGTGGCACAATGTAATATTGGAGTAAACGAAGATTTATTTAATGCTTCACTTGCTTCTTGGAAAATGATGTTCTAAATTAAAGGAGCAAACCTTCATATGACTCATAGAAGATTTTTTTTGAAGATTTCGCACTCACAATTTGATGGATGCAGTATACTTTGCAATCAATCAAAAAATCAGCCATCAGGCTTGGCACAAATCAGGCTAAACTGCTGTCCTTCCAAATTTCCTTTTGATCATGTTCTACATCCGCCACAGCTCAAGAGAAAAAACTTGTATCCTTGGTCCACATCCGCCAGCATAGGTTCACTATTCATATGTTTTGAAATGGACAAGCTGAGATAACGAAACAGCATCTGACCACTCACTTGTCATGGAGGGGAATAGAAGAAGAAAAGGCTTCTCAACACTCAAGGAAACCCTCTGCCGCACAACATTCTCAATACAATTCTCATCAAAAGAAGGTACACTTCCATCAAGTTATTATGGAAATGGGCCCCCTTTTTAAAAAGAATTTTTGGGACCATTTGGGGGGAAAAAACTATGACAGTCTCCGCTTGTTAAGGAAAAATGGTGTTGGTGGTTTGCCTCCTGTTATCACTCAGGTTGTTCCCTGCTTCCTAAAGGGAATATGGCCGAGGAACCCACTGACCAATATTTTAGTTACATGTCCTAGCCTACCTGCAACCAGAGAGGGCTCTCTCTTTATAGTTTAGATTTTTTTTATGAATGTTTTTAGGCTAGTTATGATGCACTGTTTGTTTTGAATTTGGTGGGTTGGTGAATTCAGATAGAACTGAGATACAGATTACAGGACAGTTTGTTCCATTGGGCAATGGAGTTGAGGTATTTGTGCTTGTCAAAGTGGATTTATAAAAAACACAGTGTTGTTGCAAAGCAAGTTAGGCATATGTGAAGCAATTTATCAGATTTGTTGATGAAATTATGGAATTAGTGAGTGAAAGGCAATTAAGAATCTTTCACTATGCTAAATGAAGAAACATGAAGGTATTGCTTAAGAGCAGTTAAGAATTCTTAAACAGTATTCAGCATGATAGGAAAAGTTCAGACATAAGCAATTAAGAATTCATATCTGTGGCTAATCCAGAAGAAAACATATTTAGAAATAGAGATTGAGCATAGGGTGTTTGAAACAAATCCTAGGCTATTCTTTTTCTCTACTTACTAAGATTATGAAAACATAAGAGTTATGAGATACACAGGAAACACATACACAGTTAGGAGAAACTTATTGATTCAGCACATGACACAGGAATTCTGCAACAAAACAGGGCTTTACATATCCATCTTCAGACAGCGTTGGAACCAGAAATCTCCATCAGCAAATTTTATTATCAAAAAAGTCTTCAGAATACAACAGAGCTCTTCAGAAATAATTTCACTAAAACCGACCCTCAATGCGTTATCGGAGGGGATATATGTACAAACATAGGGTATAAAATATCTTAGTAGAGAGTTATGGTGCAATAAATTGCACCACCAACTCTCTTACAAAAAGTAAATGACAACATAAATATAGCTTTTAATGCTGAGATAGCCGATATTTTTGTCAGACAGATTTGACTTTATGGCTCTGGAAAGTAGGTTGTAGCTGTGCCTTTAACTCTGCGTTGATTTAGCCTGTTGTTTGAGTGCATTGTTGAGTCACCTGTACGGCCACTTGATGTACCTGTATGCTGATCTGCCTGCTGACCTGCCTGTTGACCTGTAAACTCTGATTTTATTTAAAAAAGGCAAAAAAGTAAAGTGGCATTATCTGGGCAAAATCTCCAGCATTGCTTGCCACCAATCAGCTGGGGGTAGCTGATGCCTCCTCATTTTTACCATTGTTTCATCTGCCTCTGTATGTCTGTAGAAATTGGGAGGCACCTCAAATAGATGATTTATTTCATGTTCAATGAAGAATAGATTTTCCAGCTTGTCATAGAGGGTTTGTCCAGAGGGAGGCCCTGCTTCTTCTGTGGAGCTGCTGGATGCAGTGATCTAGTCTTCAACATAGTTGTTGATCCTTGTCATATACTGATTATATGACAGCAGCTGCCCTGTGCCAGTCACTAGGCTTGGCAGTCCTTTGTCCTGTAGAATAGCCATCTTAGCTCTAAATTCATCTATTTCTGCCTTCATCTCCTGACACTTCCTCTCCAATGTCTGAGAAAAATTCCTCAAGGTCAATGCCTTTTTGGCTGTGAGGATTGTTCTGCTGCTTATTTGTAGAGCAGCCAGTTCCTCTCTGGTGCGATTATTCAGGAAATGAATCATTTTGGTGGCCTGCTCAAGCATTATTCCTAGGGTTGTCCTGGCTCTCTGAATCTCTACATGAGCTATTTCTATTAGCTCCACTTGTTCAAAAATTGCTTGAATGGACCTCCATTGGTCCTGTATGGATTGGCCAATTTTGGCCCAAATAATCTTTTTGATTTCTTCTAGGGTTTTACCTAGCATCAGCTCCTTTTCTAGAGCTTTCACTTTGGCCTCCAAGGCCTTTATTTCTCTCTGCTTTTCTGCCACTATCATCTTTGATTTGTCATAACTGGCCTCCAGCTCAGCCAATTTTTCCTTGGAAACATTTATTTCAGTGACTTGAGTTTCCAGCTCTTTAACAACCTTCATCAACTCCTCCATGCCCATGCTGGATTCTGCTGCTACTGTTGCTTCTACTATTGCTCCTGTTGCTGATGTAGCTGTAGTAAGTGCTCGAACAAAAGGAGGGGCTGCTGCTGCTTGTGTTGGAGGGGCAGGTTCAAGATTTGTTGAAGTTTGAGGGGGCTGGGAGACTGATTCCCCTTGCTTGTCCTGCAGAGCTTTCTCTAACTATGCCTCCATTTGTAGTATCCTTTGGTTCATAACCAGAAGCAGCTCCATAGCATTATCCACCTGCTTCTCTTGTGCTAGCTCTGTTTTTTCAGGATGGATGGTAGGAGGCAATTTTGCCTGTCTTCCCAATGCAGCAATATCATCCTCTTTCTTCTTTATAAGGGCTTTAACACCCTTTGGGTCCTTTGGGTCATGTCCCAAATCTACAATTATATCCTCCAGAGTCTTTATTCTATTATCGTTTGCAGAGGAGGACAGCCTTTCATAATCAAGCTGTCTGTTGGTGTTTTTTAAGGCTTCTTTTAGCTGATGGGTCAGCATTGCCCTGTCAACAAGTGTTGCATACACCATCTCCCCAGTTTGTTTGTGCAGCTCAATCTGATCCATGGGGTGTATGTCTTTAGCAAAGACCTCTAGGTTTGTCCTGTAGTAATCTGTTGTGGTCTTTGGATGTGGGACTTTGGGCTTCAGATGAGTGAAGATCATCTTTTCTTCTTTTAGATCATAGGCAGCCATTAATCTTTGCTTTTTGGTTGGGGTTGTATTCAGGAATTTCTCATAGAGCTGCACCCTTAACAACTCATTTTGTGCCTTGATCTCCTTGAAGCCCTCTTTGACTGTGGCTGGCTTTTTTCCCTGTTGTCTGGAGGAGGACACCTCTATGGTCTGCTGCTGGGCCTGTTCTAGCTGAAATGAGCTAGTGGCAGTCTGTTGGCTTGTTTGCCTTTCTTTGCTGTGGCTTTCTACCAGCTCTTCACTTATATCTCCTTCTTCTGTCTCAGGGTCTGTCCTCGGCCTCTTGGCCTCCGGTTGCTGTGATGACCCTTTTGGAGGTGTGACCTCCTCCCTGTCTCTCTTTTTTCCTCTCTCATCATTGAGAGGGGTTTGCAATACTGGGTTTTGTGTTTGTTCAGTTTGCTGTGGAGGGGCATGTTCTGGTTGCTGGTCCTTTGATGTATTAGGCTGCCCTGTCCCTACCTCTTGTTGTTCATCCATCTTCTCCTTTCCCTTTCCTATAGTTGTTGTTGCTGGAGCTTGCTGGATGTCCTGTGCAGCTGGAGCAGTAGAGGTGCCTTCTCCTGCTTGGACTGGTTTCTTGAATAAGACCTATTGACAAGAGTCTAAGTCAAGAGTTTTTTCCAAGTCCTTTACATTTTGCTGCATTATTTCTTCCTGAGTCAACTCCTCTACTATTGACTCAGGCACCCATTCATCTTGATTAGCAAAGTGTTGTATTTGAGGGATTGGGCAATGCTTATAGGCTAGCAGCCTATATTTGACCCTCCTGGCACTGATGAAGCCTTCAGGGTCATAAGAGACCCACCGGAAGCTTCTCTTGAGTTTGAGTTGTTGTCCTAGTATTTGGTCAGCTTCTTGCCAACCATCTTTTTTGTTCATAACAAATGGGCCTAGGTGGTCCCTGAACTTTAGGTTGGATTTCTTCTTGGCACTGTGAAAGTGTGTTATATCAGAGTTTATAAGCTGTCTGTAGTACTCCAGGGAAAATAGCCTCATAGGGACATATTTTGGGAGCTTGTAGGGACAGAGCTCACAACCATAAATTCTGATGACAGTGTGGTTTTGGTACAAGTACCAATCACCAATTTTGTAGCTCCTGGATAGCTGCAAGATTTTCTGCATATCCTTGGACAATCTGATAGGAGGGGTGCTCTTTAAGAGGCATGTGAATGGATACACAAACTGATATATGAATTCACAGTATGAGTAGGGGGAATTCTGTACTTGGTGGAAGACTGAAGAATAGAAGATCACAGACCTCCTCTCACCCTGTGAGTCTAGCTTCTTGATTGAGCACTGGAAGCAATCTGTTTGGTAGTACAAGAACAGGTGATAGATGTATGAGGAATATTTGAATGTTGCCTCCCTCTTCAGTCTTGTTAACTGATCATGTATCTTATTGGCAATGTATTTGGCATAATTGTATTTCATAGTAGGGGGCTTCACAAGGCTATATGTTGAGAGCATGACCAACACAGTTAGATCAACATGTTTACTTGTAGTGAACCCCAGCACAAAGGTCAGCATATCTACCAGTAGCTTGCCAACCTGATTGAAATCTGCATAGGAAAAAGGAGGTGGCCCAGAAGGTTGGCAGTCTGCCTTCATGAATTTCCTGGCTATTGCAGCAATGTTTGTGCTAGAGATTTTGGAGCCCTCATCTAGAAAATAGTTCATGGAGAAGGGGTATAGTAGCTGTGTCTGCTTGTAGTTCAGCATCTGGTTGATGGGATATGGAGTTATATAAAAGAGGATGCTCCCAGATGGAGACTTCACAACCCTGAGTTTCTGGTCATATTTTTCTACATAGAGGTGGATGACTTCAGGGAAAATGTTGATAGAAGGTAGGAAGTAGGTGGGTAGATTGGATTCCCAGATGCCATACAGGTCACTGTTGTCCAAGTGATTGTTTCTTAGCTGGCAATATGTTTCCAAGTGGCTTCTCTCTGCCACAAAGTCTATGATGAGGGCATCACTGTCCACCAGTGGCATAGCTTCTAGTTCTCTGTTAGGTGGATTTATAGGCACTACATCCAGAGCAGCTGGAGTGGCCATTGTCTTGTTTTAGCTGGATGCTTACTGTATTTCAGGCTTGATGTGAATTATGAGGAAATGGCTTACTGATCTCTGTTTGCAGTGAGTAGTTTAGTAGTGCAAGGAGGCTATTACAGGCTTAATGAATCTGTGGGGCACTCTGTTTTGAAGAACCAGAGTGTGTTTGAGCTGGTTAGATGGTTACTTGCAGAGAATTCCTTTAGCAAGGGTGAGGGAACTGTCAATCTAGTCTTCTAGCTGGTAGCTCGGTTTCTTTAATTGCTCTTGGTGGAAAAAATGGTGAATTTCACAGAGGGTCACGGGTTTCTTCAAGACTTTCGTCGCGCAGGGTTTTCAGTGGATTTTTTAAGTAGATTTCAGTGGTAAATTTAACAATGTGGGTCTTATGACTGAGTTCTTTATGCAGGAAAGTAGGATTGCAAAGGAGAACAGTGGATAAAAGAGGATGCTTGCGGAAAATACCTGGTTTTAATGGTGTAGGAGGCATTTGCACCGGTCGAATTGGAGGAATTACAGGTACTTGGGTTGATAATGGAGGCAGCAGCAACTTTGGCGGGTAGCTTTTGATTTTTGACCATTGCAGGTTGAATTTCACAAGCAGAGGAGCTCCAGAAGTCGTAGAAAACAATGCGAAATAACGGTATATTGAAGCCTTTTTATGCATTTTTGGCATATTGGCACCTTTTTGTGATGACGTCATGCTGATGTCATCATGGGCCCGGGTACAGATGGGTGACATGGCAGCTGACGTGGGTGCCCAGGTGGCAGTGACACGGTGGCAGGGTGGACAGAGCGACACGGTGGCAAGGGCGACGTGGAGGCTTGGTGGCGGCAAGGAGGGGTGACGTCACACTGACGGGGGCATGACGTTAGCGTGGGGGAAGGTGGTAAGCAGTCTCCCCGGAGGGGTCTAGGGTGGTAAGCGGTTTGGAGGGGGGGGGCAGCGAACAGCACAGGCGCCTGACGCATGGCGGGGGTACGGCGGCGATACCGCCCATCCCCCGGACGCAAAAGGTTGGGCAGGTCCGTTGCAAGATCGACCGCCCACCGTTGGATGGGAGGGGCAGAAGATCGTGCATTGGGCGGCAATCGCGAGGTGACGGCGCGTTAATACACCGGGGGCCTGCCCAATATTTAAGTAGATTTTAATTAAATCGGGCGCGGGGTGGGTTACGAACCTTAGGTTTTGGGTTTTTTCGTTTATTAATGTTTTAATAATAATAAAAAAAACATTAAAAACATAGTCTAAAGTGCGGAAAGGGGTAAATGGTTCTTAGCAAGGGCGGGGATTTTGATTTTTTGACTCTCAACCATGGTTTTTTGCCAAAACCCATAGTTTTAGGATGATTGAGGGTTAATACTAACCCTTGGGGGTTAATACTTCCCAAGGAAGGGGTATATAGCTATAGTGCTAGGGGGAGTGTACTTATAGATATTTTTTGGGAAATTTTCATAGATTCTAATAGAATTAGGAAAAAAATGGGGGAATTAGGGAGCTAAATAATATGTTAGTGGTTAATATGGTTTGTGAGGTGAATGAAGGGGTAAAGCCAAGTTTTAATAAGTAAAAATTAACTTAGGATTTTGAGGATAAATGAAATGATGAAAAAAGATGTTTTACACAAAAAATGTGGCTTCTTTTCATGTTTGAATTTCATGGCTTGACCAAGTAGTTTGTGATGTAATGAAGTGGACCTGGACACCTGAGGAGATCTCAAGGCCCTGCGGAGTGTTACTAAAATGAAGTTTGGGGAAAATGGGGAAGTTAGACATGCTTCCAATGATTTTCCTCCACTCTTTGCTTTTGATGCCAATACCCTGAGTGGCATAAGTTCTTGCATTTAATAAGCCAATTGGTGATGGCTAGCCATTTCTGCAACCTTGCACTACTTACCCATCCTAGTAATTCTAACATTTTTTCTTTAAGGGTGGGTGCACTTGAATTAGCAGACCCTGATTTTCCTCTTTTTCTTTTGATTGCCCTCCTATCTAAAACCTACCCTTATTTCTTCCAAGGCCCCAGTTTAAGCAGTTGGGCACCTTTATTTCTCTACCTAGCTAGTCATCTGCCAAGCTTGAGCTGTTTGGTCACAGAACATTCTCTATTCTGCAGCAAGCAATTTAACCATGGCATGGTCCAGTTTAGACTGTTGGGCCATCCATCAAGTGTGATTAGCAGCAGTATTTGCAGAACATGCTACTGCCCAATAAGCTAGTAGTGGCATTTTGACTAGCCACTTTCCTGGTCTTTAGTTTGGGGTTCATTTCACTTTTGTCTTAACCACTTGATTTTCTTGCCTTTTGATTATTCTTTTAAGGCATACCCTCTTTTCATTTTTTAATTTTTTTAGCATGTACTCAAAATATGGAACCTTTGCAGCCTGCAATGATGAACATAGTTAGCCCTTCCACTGTCAATCATGAAAGATGAAACCTATTGGTATAGGAACCTAACAGTGGCTCCACTTGGGGATGGCTTTTCCTGGTGGAAATCCAAGAACAGCAGGTCAGATGGCCTTATTTTCTTCCTCTCACTCTAGTGAATTTTCTCTAGTATCGCCACCTTTGATCTGCAGTTAGTGAGATGGTATGCAGTGTTTCATGACCTCATTAGAACATCAATAAATATTTCATGACTTGCTAGCCTGTATCACTGCCTATCATTGCTTTTCTGTTTTGAAGACCTTGCTCATTTCTGTTCTTCTGAGATTTCTCCAGTATCTATGTCATCTTGATGTGGTTTTGCTGATCATTCTTCAAAATCTGTTGTATTTGCTCTTCTATATATCTACTATAAAAAAGAAAAAAGTGCTTAAAAATATAGACATTTATGTACAATATGGGGCCATCCTATGCCTATGTATCATGGTAGTGCTTGAGCATTCTCCCATTCACTGGGCCTTCATCATTGTTTGACTCATCTAGACTCTTGAGAAAGAAGGTATTGTTACCTTGCACAACTTGGATTACAAATGGCCCTTTCCACAGAAAGTCAAACTTGCCATGCTTTCCTTTGTCTTCCCTCCTAGAATCCCATCTCAATACTTTGTTACCTATGAAAAAGTCCTCAGCCTTTGTTCTTTTTGCAAACACTTTTTTAAGCTTTTCCTGTAGAACTTGGGTTCTATGATACTTTTCTTCCCTTGTTTGTTGTAAGTGGATTGTCTGATTGATCCTTCTCTAGATATCATTGGGTTCAGCCTGTATTTCTTGCAGCAATTTGATCACAGGGATCCCAAGGGATGATGGGAACACGCTTCCAGGCCATATACCAATTCATATGCTAAGTACCAATAGACTTTTTGTGGTCAAATCTATTGCCCATAGTGCATTTACCAAATTTTATGCCATTCTTTTGTTCTCCTCCAAGACCTTTTTAATGATGTTGATTAGGCTTTTATTGGAGGACTCAGCTAGGCCATTGCCTTGAGGGTAATAGGTTGTTGAGTGACCTAGGGTGATATGATATTTGTGACAGAAGCTGATCATTTTCTTGGATTTAAAGGCAGCTACATTATCTGTTATGATTTTCTCTGTGTAGCCAAATCTGGACAAGATATTGGTTTCTAGGAATTGTATGATAATTGAATCATTTGCTTGTCTACAAGGTATAGCCTCTATCCACTTGGTGAAGTAATCAGTAGCTGTTAAGATCCATCTATGCTGGCCTGAGGATGAAAGGTGAATTTCTCCAATGAAATCTAAGCCCCATTGTTGAAATGGTTTTTCAGTTGAAATGGGCCTGAGGGGTAAGGGAAGTAACTTCTTCTTCCCTTCAAAGATCTGACATTTGTGACATGACATTACAAACTTTTTTGAATCAGTAAACAGGGAGGGCCAATAAAATCCAGCCCTTAGGATTTTTTCAGCTGTGGATTTCCAATACAGGTGCCCTCCACAGTCTCCTGCATGAAATTCTCTAAGGACCTTATTAGCTTCATCTGAAGTCAGGCAGTTGAGTAGGACATCTTCATGATTTTTCCAAAATAAAACATTGTCTATGATGCAAAACTTTGCAGCCTTAAGTTTTAGGAATCTTTTCTTGGTTCTGGATAACCCTGGAGGAGCTTGCAGGTTTAATAATACAAAACATATGTCAGCATACCAAGGTGATT